>PVJN01001668.1:0-48635 GCA_004026805.1 Lasiurus borealis
ACTTACTTTTCAAACTTCGCTAGCACGTCGGCGACGATGGTCCGGCTCTCGATGGCCTTGTCCACGTGCCCGTTGGACTCGAACAGGGCAAACATGTTCCTGCTGTCCTCCATGGCCAGGCCTCTGATCAGCTTCTCCACCACCTGGAAGACACGCCGAGGCCGTCAGCGCCAGAGCGGTGCTTCTAGAATGTGCCTTCCCGGGAGCTCAGAGGGAGCACCCTCCCCCCCAAACTGTCCTCTGTGCCCACCCAGAATTCCAAAGGTGCTGTTTCTCTTTGTTCTCTCGAAACCAGTTTTATTAGCTCTTTCTTGGCAAAAAGAACACAGGTAGGGGCAGGTGGTAGGCCAATGTCTTACAAACCCGTACAAGGAGGAAAAACAGATGAACATGGAAAAACGGAAGCCCTGTGCTTCAAAAACTCGAGAGAGAGAGAGAGAGAGAGAGAGAGAGAGAGAGAGAAGAGGAGAGGAGAGGAGAGGAGAGGAGAGGAGAGAGAAGAGAAGAGAAGAGAAGAGAAGAGAAGAGAAGAGAAGAGAAGAGAAGAGATCTTGGTTCCTAGCAGGTCATCAGTTTGGCTAAAATAAATTCTTAAAAAAAAAACAAAAAAAACCCTACAAGACACAACAGTGACATCCACTGATGTCTTCTACACAAGACAATTTCCAAAAGTAAGTTCCTTCTTTCTAAAGTGCCAGCCGAGTAAGTAACTAACAATTTTGGCCTTTACTTAAATATTAAAGGAGAGAGAGAAAAAAAGAAAACAAAGAAAAGGTGTTCGCCTGAGTGAACATTTTAGATATTTGAGTGGAAATATGAACACCTCATTGCAGAAGTGTGATAACTTGCCATAGTGGACAACCTGAGTGAGGGTGGCAATCTCTACGAGACACACCACTGCTTGTAAGATCAGCAGGACTGGGTCCTAATCAGTTTGGCTCAGTGGATAGAGCGTCGGTCTGTGGACTCAAGGGTCCCAGGTTCGATTCCAGTCAAGGGCATGTACCTTGGTTGCGGGCACATCCCCAGAAGGGGGTGTGCAAGAGGCAACTGACCGATATTTCTCTCTCATCGATATTTCTAACTCTATCCCTCTCTCTTCTTCTCTGTAAAAAATTAATAAAAATATATTTAAAGAAAAAAAGATCAGCAGGATTGGGATTGTCTCAGATTCACTGGCACTTTGATTTGGTGTCTCTACTCGTCTTCAATACCTATTTTTATCTCTCTACACTGTGGTTGGTTGCAGGTTACGGTTGTTTCCGTGTTTGCTGAGCAGCCACACTATGCGAATCACAGCCTGGCATGACAGCCCATCTGACTGTGCACCACTTTCCCGACGCACACAAACCGGCATCAGGCGTCACAGGAATGCCAGGCGGGCAGGCCTCACCTCCCCGGCCGTGGTGTGGGAGTTAATGGTGATCTTGCAGGAGCCGCCGCCGTGGCAGTACACCATGGACGTCATTTCCTGCCGGTGGATCAGAGCTTCTATTTCATCGCGGGAAGGCACAAACTCTCTGCACTTGGTTTTCTTAAGAGATTCGTAAACGAAGAGGGCGTATTTTTCCATCTCGGTTCCTGGAAACTGTTCCCGTATCCTAGGAGACAAGTACCAACTGTTAACGGCCAGACTGGGTTCGGCTGGCAGCTGGCAGCCGGGCTGCTTCGAGGTGGCGGGCAGGCACCTGGCGGTGTGTGGAGCAAACACCGGCCACTTCCCGGCAGGGGCCCAGCACGGCCTGCGCAGGTTCAGTTTAAATACAAACAACAACCCCAAAAGTCAATGTTTGTCAAGCAACTTCCACCTCTGCAGGGCTGTTGCACTTGAGAGTCCTGCCTCGGACTGTCCTGTGAAAATGGCTTTCCACAGTTCGTCAGGATCTGAGCCAGACTTTCAACCAGTGTTTCATCTGGAATGAGTACCTAAGTTTGGGGGGCTTTCTATCTCTATGTGGCTGTAGTAATTAAATGAACTCAATGTTTTCAGACACTTTGAAACCTCCCCTGAAGGTAGCCTGGTCCCTGACACAGCCTTTGTGGCTTCGAGAGACGAATGCTATCTGTGCTCCCTCTGAGCTCACATCTGCGGCCCACGGATCTAACCCGGAGTCCCTGACCCCACTAGGTCCAGGACCTCTGGATCCGAACCACAGCCCATCACACCACCTGCGTGCACAGCTCCGCCCAGGCCATCTCATGCCTTTTCCTCATTAAAAATCACTTTTCCATGTTTACATTATAGTACACATCAATGTCTTATTCGTTTCAAGAGTGCAGCTTAGTAGTTAGACATTTATATACCTTACACAAAGTGATTCCCTCCTCCCTGCCCCCTCTCCTAAGTCTGGTATGCACCTAACACATTTATAATTATCACAATATGTACTTTACTTCCTTTTACCTTTGTCCCCCCCAGCCATCCCTCACCCCCCTTTTCTGGCAACCGTCTGCGTCTATGCCTCTGTCTCTGTTTCGTTTGCTTGTTTATTTTGTTTTCCAGATCCCACACGTCAGTGAAACGCTACGGTATCTGTCGCCAGCTTGTACCTTTTCAGGTGGAACTTGAGGTACTTGAGGATCCCGCGGCTGGGCAGGAAGGTGCAGCTGAGGCACGTGAGGATCTGCCAGCTGCACAGGTTGCCGGCGCTGCCCGGGTGCGGCACCTTGTTGGTCTGCTTGATGAGCTGGCAGTACAGCTCGTCGCGCAGCGGGCGCAGGTCGTGCCCCGTCTGGAGGATGCCCTGGATGATGGGGATGGGGTCGGACATGGACTCCAGCTGCTGCAGGGAGTTGAAGATCTTGATGGCTTCATCCTGCAGGGTGGTGTAGCCTTTGTCCTTGAGCACTGGGGAAAGCAAACAACGGGAGTCACCCCAGGGGGTCCAAGAAGGACGACATGAGCAGCAGGTGAGAGGAAGGAGCGGTGACAGACAGCTGCGTCACGGCACGGCGCTCACCAGAGTCTCTGTAACTTTGAATCGGCTGGGAAAAGCTGTTAAAACACAGAAGGGTGTCCTGGCTGGGTGGCTCAGTTGGTTGGAGCATCATCCTGTACACGGGTTCGTTCGATTCCCAGTCAGGGCACATACCCAGGTTGCAGGTCGATCCCCGGTTAGGGCATATGCAGGAAGCAAATGATCAATGTCTCCCTCTCTCTTTCTCCCTCTCCTTCCCTCATTTCTTTAAAACGAATAATAATAAACACTACAGGGGCAAGTAATGTTCTGTAAGTCACAACAGTTTACGAATTATATAATTATACTAGAAGCCCATTGTATGAGATTCATGCACTCAGGCAGGGGGGTCCCTCAGCCCAGCCTGTACCCTCTTACAGTCCAGAAGCCCTTGAGGGGTGTCCGACTGACAGCTTAGGCTTGCTCCCTGTCAGACATCCTCAGTGCTGTGCTCACCAGCTGTGAGCCTGGCTTCCGGGCTTCTGGCTGAGCAGCGCTCCCTCTGTGGGAGCACACTGACCACCAGGGGGGCAGCTCCTACATCGAGCATCTGCCTCCTAGTGGTCAGTGCGTGTCATAACAACCAGTTGTTTTTGCATATTACCCTTTTATTATATAGGATAGAGGCCTAGTGCATGAAATTTGTGCTGGGGGAGGAGAGGGTCCCTCACCCCAGCCTGTGACCTCTCACAGTCCAAGTCCCCTCGAGGAATGTCCGCCTGCCAGTGGTCAGACACCCCTTTCACAATCTGGGGCTCCTGCAGTCTGGGACCCCTTGCTCCTTACTGCCTGCCTGCAGCAGAGACAGGAGAAGCTCCCGCCACCACCACTGCACTCGCCAGCCGTGAGCCTGGCTCCTGGCTGAGAGGTGCTCTCCTGTGGGAGCTCACTGATCACCCACCAGGGGGCAGCTCCTGCATTGAGCATCTGCTCCCTGGTGGTCAGTGCGCATCATAGTGACCGGTTTTGCGCATCAAGATCCACTTTTCAGTTGATTTTCATATTAGCCTTTTATTATATAGGATTATTGCCTATAGTCCTTATATTGTACATTATATCCCCTTGACTTACTTATTTTATAATTGATGGTTTGAAACTCTTAATCCCATTCCCTTATTTCATCCTTCACCCACTCTGTCTAACTTATTTCACTTGGTATAACAACACCCTTGAGGTCCATCTATGTTGTCACAAATGGCAATATTTCATTCTTTATTATGGCTTAGAATTATTCCATTGTATATACTTAATAGATATATACAGAACATTCTATCCAAAACTAGCAGAATACAGACTGTTTCCACGTGCACATGAACTGTTCTCCAGAATACACTGAGTAGCCAGATCATTATGATCTCTGAACACATAATAATCTGGCCACTCAGTGTGTGTGTGTGTGTGTGTGTGTGTGTGTGTGTGTGTGTATGGCCCAGTGCATGAATTTGTGCATTGTTGGGGTCCAGCCAGACTGGCCAGGGGGAGGGGACGTGGGCAGTTGGCCAGCTTACCTGCTGGTCGAACTCCTGGTCAAGGGGACAATTTGCATATTAGCCCTTTATTATATAGGATAACTATCTTGTTATGTAATTCATTTACTTTATCATACAAAATTCTTATTAAAAAGTTGGTCTGTTGCCAATTGGTTCCCTAATTGAAGCATCTGTTCTGGGTGATATTAAGGTGACTGAGTGCGTGGACGGTAGTGCTGGCATTTTCGGGTTCCTTTCAAGTTTTTCCCTCTAGTACCACAGTCCTCGCACCACTACAACCACGGGATGCTGACACAGCGAGGGAGATAACGGGGAAAGCAGGACCAGTGCTGGAAGCGGGTGGCACGGGGACTCACGGTTGAGGTTGATGTCTCCGTAGGGCAGGGGCAGCAGCGGGGAGTGCAGCGGGTGGTGGGTGTGCCGGAGGATGGGGTTCCGCTTGTAAATCTGCTCCACAACGTCCGAGTTCAGGCAGTTCTCCTGGGAAACAGAGGGGCCGTTCCAGAAAGCAAGCCATCGCATGGCAAAAAACACGATCACGCCTGTCGCCTCCTACACACCAGTGTGTTTCCCAAGTCTACACCATGCAGCACACCCGGGTGGTGCTGGGAACCCAGCATCAGTAACTGGAAGCCCGAAGAGACCCCAGTCTGTGTCTGTAAACAAGCCACAACCACACATTGTCTTACATCGCTCTTGCTCTTCGTTTCACTCACATGTATTCTCCCACATTATTTAAGTTTCTCTCTGAAATGATGCAGACTTGAAAAAATAAATTTAGCCCTAGCCAGCTAGGCTCAGTGGATAGAGCGTCAGTCTGCAAACTGAAGGGTCCCAGGTTTGTCCTGGCCAAGGGCACATGCCTGGGTTGCGGGCTTGATCCCTAGTGTGTGTTTGTGTGTGTATGTGTGTGTGTGCAGGAGGCAGCCAGTCAATGATTCTCTCTTATAATTGATGTTTCTATCTCTCTCTCCTTCTCCCTTACTCTCTGAAGTCAATAAAGAAATAATTAAAAAAAATAAATTTCAAGTTCTTTTGTTAATTATTTAGTTGTTGCTTAGCCAAACTATGTACCTTTATCTATAATTCATTTTAAAATGCGTTTTGCAAGATCTTTAATTTGTCTTTTGTATTCTCTCTCTACCCAAGCTACAGGTATAGTGAGACTGTCTTTCCCTGTGCCTGCCTTCTCTCTCACTCCTGAAATTTATGAGACCTACTCACCGAAACTCACCATGTATTTATGCTCCTAAAATGTTCCTATGGGATGTGAAATGGCCAGTTATTATTTTTATTTTAAATACACAGCAGAGTTGGAAGAGAGTCAATCGCTTTACCCTGGTAACTCCATTTTCACTATGAAACTTTGTCAGTAACACCCGATTAAAAGTAGGAAAAACTTTACTTACTTAAAAATAAAGTGGTATGGACTTAGGGCAGCTTGTCTAGTTTTTTTGAAAAGCACGCTTTCCCATTTGGAAAATTCGAATACTCTTTGAATGCCTGATTTCAAATTGATTAAGAGACTGTAAAACTAGATAAACCTTAGAAGAGAAAGTTCAGCTGATATGTGCATTTTTTTTACTCCAATCTCAAAAGAAAGCTTCAAAATAAATTTTAAGTCTAGAAATAAAGTTAATAGTATCCAGCATCCTGGGCTCCACAGAAAGGTTTGCAGTCTTGGATAATAACACACTCGGTGGAATTTAGCTTGCAACACCCAAGAAACATATAACTTTGATACCAAAAGGCTGACTTGAATTTGGTGGGACATTAACATACTATTGACATGAGACCCTTTTCCACATGTGCAAAGGCTGAGTTTGATTCCTCCATCCAATGTGCTAATATCCTTGTTTTCAAAATCCTCACTTGAAGAGATAGAGAGAAGAAGAAGGAGAGAGAGAAAGAAGGGGAAGGAGGGAGGAAGGGAGGGAGGGAGAGAGGCGGGGGGAGAAACATCATTGATGTGAAAGAGAAACATTGACTGGCTGCCTTCCATATGTGTTCTGACCGAGGATTGAACCCACAACCCAGTTATGTGCCTTGACCCAGAAGCAAACCGGCAACCTTTTGGCGCACTGCATGAAGCTCCACCAACTGAGCCACCCCAGTGGGGCCAGCTAGTCAGTAAATAAATACCCATCTCCCTATGATTTCAGAATCAGCTCCAGCTCTTTCCTCCGTGTTGGGAATCTGTCTGCATGGATAACATGGAGGAATAGCGGTAAAATAATTCCTTTGACCTGGCTCTGCACCGGGGACTGACCAGCTGAGTGAGCAACACAACCCAAATACCCCATATCTGCCTCCGTCTCAGGATTAAGAGCGCAGTAATCCTTGGGCACCTTGGCCATTTAATTGTGTGTTCATTCATTCAATCAATATACACTTACTGAGCAGCTCATCTTTACACATAGGAAATGGCAATTTAACATGGTCACTGTTGGTCTAGGGATAGGAGTTTTGTGATTTTGGGGGCCCCTGGTACAGTTTCCAAGTTTTCTAGACCAACCCGGGCTCTCTGTGACTCCACCTGTGCGGTCTAGAAACTAACTGTACATAGTTAGAGAAGAATTATCCTGTTACACCTAGAAGGTCTCCTGTAGGAAGCCACCCATTGTCTTCACTAGCAGAGAGGTGTGGACAAGGAACTGGAAGGCTGGTCAGCCTTGATGCTCTGAAAGGTCAGAGCCAACCACCACTGTCTAGTTGAGACAACGGTGCCTGAAGCAACCTCCACCTTTTAATCTTATGTAAATCCTTGCTGATTGTTTATTATTGGAATTGTCTGCCTAGTGCTATGGGTGGATCCCATAGTCTTAATAAAAGAGATCAAGGAGCAAAGTGGTCCTTTCCCTTGAGATGGGCTCCTGCCTGGCCCCCAATTTTCCCAAATTAAAATTTCTAGTCTCTTTCATTTGTATGCAGCCTCCTCTAGAGCCTTAACTCTGAATCTGAAGCCTGAGCCACGTGGGACGTGAAAGGGGTTCACTACAAACTGGATCCCACACGTGGGGGGACATCACAGTCCCCAACTCAGGGCTGAAGTCGCTTGGCATAGCATGTCGTTCCCACTGCAATCCACGCCACTGGGATGGGGAACCTAACTCCACACCACAGACCACTGTCCCTCTGCCTCGAACCAGCAGTCAGGTCTGCCTCAGCAGCAACATCAAACACCCCGTGAAGATACAATATTTCAGCATAAAATTTCGCCTAAAATCTCACATTTTGACTCCTAAAAGCAGGGCTACGTAAACACAAAATTTAACAAGAGTTGGAATAAAAATGGAGCTTTACTAATGCTGACACGTTCATGTCCTCAAGGTGCCAATCTGGCAGTGACACTGAACCACCCGGGTGGGCTCGGATCCGCCCTACCTTGATGTCCTGAATCAGCTGCTGGGTGGGCGTGTCGATGGGGGCCTTGGTGTCCGTCACATTCTGAATGGCGCTGGACCACCGGGTGGCCTCGTTCAGCAGCTTCGTGTAGAGGCGATAGCAGTGCTTCCGTCCGTACACGGTGACGTTCCAGTAGCCTGTAACAGTCGCATCACACACACGTCAGCGCCGGCCTCTGCGACCAAGGCTAGGAGTCCAGCCTGCGTCCTCTCCACCCGAGCCCCTTTAATTGCCCAATGCAATAGTCACTGCTGACCTCAGGCGGGTGCCTGGCCCTGCCCCGTGTACCTAGTATCCAAAAGACAGGAGCTCACAGGGACAGAGGAAGACAAATATAAACTAATAAACCCAGAACTCAATGCGCAAATTGTAACATTTAATCTGGATGAAAGACGCACAAACTAAGCCCCCTTCATGGCTCTTGGACTAGAGAGAACACACTGCCCACAGCTTTCTCCTTCTCCCTCCCTGTTCTCTCCCTTCTCAGACTCTCCCCTGGAAACACCTGTGCTAATAAGTAAGCCGTTTCTGTGCTCTAAACAAGCTGTCATTTGGAATGGAGTAGCTAACTAAAAACATACCAGTATTTTTTACATGGAATAGCCAGATTTTTAAAGGAGCACAAAATCACAATTAGCAACAGAAATCAAAATAAGCCTAGAGCTATTTTGTGTAATACCGAAAAGAAAACTAAAACTAAGCTTACCCTCTATTTTATTTAAGGTTATATTCACTGGCAGGATTTACCTTTTTTTCAGATTGCATTCTGACTCTTGTGGCACCATGATAAAAACAACGAAACTCAAGCAAATAAAAATAAACCTTCCTGTAGGACAATCTTCATCAACTTAACATGTTCCTGTCCTTAGAAGACTCTTTCTGGCCAAAACCGGTTTGGCTCAGTGGATAGAGCTTTGGCCTGTGGACTGAAAGGTCCCGGATTCAATTCTGTCAAGGGAATGTAACTTGGTTGTGGGCACATCCCCAGTAGGGTGCGTGCAGGAGGCAGCTGATCGATGTCTCTCTCTCATAGATGTTTCTAGTTCTCTATCCCTCTCCCTTCCTCTCTATAAAAAAAATCAATACAAATATATTTTTAAAAAAAGAAGACTCTGCAGCTCCATCCATCACGACCTCTTTGCGATGGTTTCGATACTAAGTGTTCACATAGCTAAGCACAGACAGCCTCAGAAGATACGCCAGCCAGAGAAGAGCTTCTTTTTGAGGAAAAAAAAAGCACACGCTGTTGGTAGGAATCTCATTCCTTTGCCCCGAGCAGACCCAGAAAGCTCATGAGCCGATGCGGCTGTTCCGGCCCCGCTCGCTCTGAGCCCATGGCCCCAGTTACCTGTCTCTTTGAAAACCTTCTCGTCCGGGGGCACGACCGAGCAGAGGCTGTTGAGGACCAGGGTGCCGAGCTTCAGGGCGTTCTTCTCGGAGCTCTTGTAGTAATCCAGGGAGTTGTGGGTGAGCACGAACCAGCGCTTCTTCAGCTTCAGCGAGGACATCTTCGGGCTGTTCTTGACTTCCTTGTGCAGCCACCCTGCGGAGCAAGAGGAGAGCGTGAAACTAGCACCAGGAAGAGAGACGCCAGATGCCAGCTCATCATCGGCATGATGCTTTACAGATGTGTTGCCAGAAACGACCGTGATCATTTCTGCCTTATCTTTAGCAAGTAAATGACTTGGAAAAGCTGCCCAACAGGGAAATACTGCCCGTGAGAGCAGGAGCCCGCGCAGAGGAAAGCGTCGCGGGGAGTCACCTCTGACGATGAACTCCTGGCCCTCCACCCGGGTGTCGCCCTTGGACCGCTGCAGCAGCGTGATCCAGTGATGCATCTCCTCCGGCGTGTCGGCGTTGCAGTGCAGGACACGGTTGGCCGTGATGATCACAAACGAGTTGGGCCTGAGGGACAGGGCGAGAAGGGAGCAGGGCCTCTGAGCGCGGCGGTGAGCATCACCTCTGGGTGAACCAGGACGCAATGCCTCCCTCCGGGCTGATGGTCAATGGGGATAGAAAGGGCCGTGCTATTTGTATCTACGGTAAGGACGGCAAGCCTTGCTCATTTCCGCAGGGTTTGTTTGATGCATCGTTAACCTTTTCACTCGGAGCGACACGGTCTGAGGGCCCTGGAAGGGCACGCATGTCTCCATGCAAAACTTTCCAGATGCAACTCGGTTCTGGGAAGGCTACGTAAGGTGACCGAAGGGGAAAATTTTGTTTTGATGCCTCTCCAAAGAAAATTTCTGTCTGCCTCTGGGTCTTGCCCTGGATAATATTTCTGTGGGGCGGTAATGAAATGTCAGACGCCGGTAATAGAAGATCAGTAAAAAGGTGCAAACGGAATATCTTATACGCTTCATTATGCCGGGTACCAAAAGCCACCTGGGCCCCTGTTTGCAAAGCAATCTAATAAGCGCTCATTTCCCAGTCAGGGTAACATCATAATGGAAATTTACTTTTTTCCACTCAGCACCTTGAGCCTCTCACAGGGAATTCTTCCATCTGACTGTGTCAGGTAGTGACTGCCTCTTACAAGTTCAAGTGCAGCGAAAGTTCAAGGAAAAGGAAGGAAGATTAACAAGAGTGTAAGTCGGCAGAAAGAGACAGGTGCTTCTCAGCAACAGAGATTTGTCTAGAGTTGGGAAGGGAGAAACGTGGGCAGTTGAGGAGGAGAAAGCCAGAGCAGAGACCGAAGCTCTAAGCATGGTTCACAGGCCCCGTCTGAGGGAGTGAAAGGGCTGGGAGCAGACAGACACTGATGAGGCAGGAGTGACACCTTCAAAGTAAGAATGTGGGCTCTGGGTATTGACTGGCCTGACACACGTGTGGGAAGGTACAGGGTGAAGCCACATCAAGGACGTATGGTCCAGGAGAGCCTTCATCAATGGGGCAATGGACGCTCCAAAACTCTAATGCTGCCCAGTGGACACTAGTTTTGTTGTCAATTTGAATACATTTCATTTTCTAAAGCTGTTGCTGAAGGTAGAAGCTGATGTGATTCTTACTCAGAATTCACAAACAGCAAAGAAAACCAGAGATGATAAAGGCAGAGGTCACTGGGACAAGGAGACCAACTCCGAAGACAATATGCCTTCAAACACCAATGCTACTCTACAGGGGCAGATAAGGTAGACATGCCAAGGAAAAGAAATGCATATGGTTTAATTATTAAGAATCTACTTATACATGCCAATCAGAATCTTTTTAATTCAGCCCTAGCCAATGTGGCTCAGTGGACAGAGCATCAGCCTATGGACTGAAGGGTCCCAAGTTCGATTCCAGTCAAGAGTTGGGGGGCGTGCATGAGGCAGTTAATCAAATGATTCTCAGCATTGATGTTTCTCTCTCTCCCTTCCTCTTGGAAATCAATAAATTAAAAAAAAAATCTTTTGAATTCATTATTAAGTTTAGAAAGGGGAGCTACAGCCTTTCTGGAACACTGTGCTAAAAATCTATTTTCCTAAACAAGCATTTTCCTCCTGTATGAATCCTGAGTTTGTGCTGTATCCAAAGTCTATTTCTCCTACATGTTTTTTTTTTATTGTTTTAATGGACTGTCTACATTAGGTTTTCACCATCTCCCCCAGCACTCCCAAAGAGACACGAAGAGGAAAACTTCCAGATGATGTAAAACTGGGTACCGAGAATGAAGACGGTGGACTGCTGAGGTTGACCCGGTGGGAACAGGCAGCTTAGAGAATTCTCACAGCCCCTTAAAGAGGAAGATGGCCAGAAGCAGAGAGAGATCTGAGTGCATGCAGGTAACCATTTACTTTAGTGAAAAGTCACGTCTGAGCTCACCTGTCGGGGCTGTCGGAGGCGCACACAGAATCGATGAGCCCCACGTCCAGCGTGCCCTGGAACAGATGGAGCAGAGAGTAGAGAGTATGAGAGAACCGTTCACATACAGAGCTCTTTACCTTAATACCCCCAGATCACCACCCTCCAAGCAGGCCAGCAAAAGGCTCCTAAGAAAGGCATTTAGATAGTACAGACAGCCTGCAGGCCGAGCAGATTGTACAGTTCACTCATTCAAAAAATTATAAATTAATCTTTCTGCCTTTTTCTTAAAGTCCCATCAGCAAGGAGTGTCGATGCACTTCTTTTGATAATACAAATGTTCTGATTTAGACTAAGACCCATGACTAAATTTTGTATTTATTCTGCTAAGAAACTTTGCTGGTAAGTTTTTCTTATGGGAAGATAAGACTTTATTTCTAAAATAAGATTTCTATGGTTCTGTATATCTGTCTGAAACAAACGAAGACAGAAAACCATTCAAAATTCACTAAGTCCTGGTAAGAAAAGTGTAATGTGCTCCCATGATTTGATAAAAATTGGGATTTTTTTTTTTGTTGTTGTTTTAATGCTTTGAGGCAGAAGAATTGGAGCCTGTTACTACTTCTAATGTATAATTTATTCTGTTCTTATACAGTAGTACCTCGAATGTGAGTTTAATTCGTTCCGTAACCTTGAGGCATGGGAAACTATGAGACGCTCGAGTCACGGTAAACTGGTGGGTCGTGTGCAGCCGGCCGATCTGCGCGATCACTCCTATCTCAACTGCTGCTTGTATTTCAAAGCAAAAATCGCTCGCTCGACAGCCCGTATCTCAAAAATCTCGTATGTTAGGGCACTCGTATCTCAAGATACCACTGTATATGATTTTTTTTTTAGCTAGAATATTCCTGTTTTAATCTTTCATTACTAGACTGTCCCTTTAAAAGTAAAGATTGCCTAGAAATTCCCAGCTCCCTCGCCTCCCTGGGGGCATCACCTCCCACCGCATGGATGCTCACTCACCACGGCATTTTGCGGGTTTGCCTGCTCATCGTGCATCTCCCGGATCTCCTGGTCCGTGGACGCGTGGACCTGACTCAGCACGCTGAACCACTGGCTGTGGGAAGGAGAGCAGCGGTCAGCAGCGGCCAGTCTCTGGATTTGCACAACAGCAATGCCTTCGCACATGGAGGAAAAGGACCGGGCCTCCGACCAACGGTGCTGTTAACTTGCTTACACGTTGGGGCACATGAGGGTTTTTCCCACCACCGAGGAGCAAAGTGAAGAGAGAGAGCCAAAGTCCCCGCCAGTCCCAGCGGTTGCACTTCCAGACCATTGGAAGGGCTTTACAGACATTTAACGACGACCGTGAGCTCCTAGAGAAATTGGCAGGAAACATGAAACCCTCAGCTCTACCCAGCACACTTCCCTGAAAAATCTTGATTGAAGGCCTGGGAATATTCAAGTGCTTTTTCATTTTTGAAAAGTAAACCGCCAGGGGAGAAGGCCAATAATGTAGGACCTTCTCAGAACGGGCACTTCAAGTCCAGTTTCCCTCCTCACCCCCAGGATGGGTTTCCAACCACCCAGAGGATTTCTTCTAAAGTGAAGGAAACCAGAGGAGAGCTGGAAATAGAAAACGCTGCTTGGAGTTGAAAATGGACATTTATTTTGATCAGAGAACTCTTCTATCTTCATTTCAGAATTTTCCCTGTTTCCACCAGAATCAGATAATAAAGGAAAACATGTCAATCCCACAACCCCAGGAAAGTCAAGCAGAACAAAGGTTATGATATAAGGAAACAAAGGTTATGATGTCATACATGCATAAGGAAAATGACCATGACTATCCCTCTGTCCAATGTTTATGAAGCAGGTACATACAAAATGTGGGCAGTATCAAACAGGAGAGACGCTAGGTCACCCTCCTCCTGTAGGGGGCGAATAGAACTGCAAAGTACATGACTGTCTAACCAGTATGCTGTATACCCAAAAGTAAGACAGAATAAAATTACATGTAAACTGTAACTGGGAAAAAACAAACAAACATATATACATACTTATACTAAAAAAGGCAGAGGACAAAGTACTTAATAAAAAAGGATATTTAAGTAAAAAAGTAGCAGCTATATGTAAAGATAAGCCAAGTAAATTACTTATAGAAAAGTACTAAAATCTATCACCCGGGATTCCTGCAGGAAAAGACTCAACATATACAGACTCAACACATACAGGGAGACATGGGAAAAACTTCCAGCATCAATTCGCTTTGTCGACTCTGGTTAACCCAGAGGCAAGACTGCAGTCATCATTTTAAGTAGAAGATCAAAAATATCCCAAATTCAACACTAAAAACCATGCAAGATGGAAGTCACAGGGAACACTCTCATACACACACACAGAAATCAAATCTGCGAGTTTTCAATCAGTACAGAATAACTTGGACTCCGAAAGACATTTTAAAAGATGCGTTCCACTGGTGAGGGGAAAAAGTCCTCGGCTAAAATATTCCAAATGTTAAATTTAGCAGTTCCATCATGGCATAACACAGAGCGGGCAGCTGCCAAGTGCTGAGCCTGTAATCCAGCTGAAAGCTGTGGGCATTCCTTGGATCACAAACAAAACAAACAAACAAAAAAACCCCCACGCGTGGTCGCTATGCCCCAGACAGAATGATGGGCTACAACCCCAGGTTTGCTTATTTTTCCAGTTTGTGCCCTAATCTGTGGTCCCGGGCAGGGTTTCGGGTTGTCCCCGGGGGGAAGAACTACTAGTATTTTCTTTGCCCTTAATGCCGCTCGCCATGGTGTTGTGTCAACACAGAAGCGTTCAAAGGGCAGGGCTGGTGATTTGTGAGCTGGAAAGGGAAGAATGTCAGCTGAAGGATGTCACCCTCATAAACTGGAAGGTCTTCTCTGGCACTGCTCAGAGTGACCGAGATTGGCAGCATCACCCTACAGACGTTAGAATATGGCCTGAAATACAGTCAATTATCCAAGCATTAACTGTCTCTTTTATTCTACTGAATTCTTCCATAGCAAGACGAAACACCTTCCACATGGCACTGCACTCTCATCTATCTAAACAACCGGTGGTTGATGCTCCTGCCGCTTCCATCTTTCAGCAAACACCAGTGTTCCCTTTCAAAGCTCAGAAGCTCCAGGAGGGTGGGCTCTCAGCTGAGGGTGCCTGTGGGTTAGTTACACAGGCTGCGGTGACACTAAACGCCTGAGCAGGGACAAGGGTCCTGCAGGCGGCGCTCGAAGCTGGGAATCCTGAACGGGGTGCCGTGAGTGGCCAGGCCTGCTCGGTGAAGAATTCCCCAGGGACAAGCACAGCAGTTTCTTTTTTTCTTCTTTTCTTTTAAAAATAAATCTTTCTTGTTCAGATTATTACAATTGTTCCTCTTTTTTCCTCCCCATAGTCCCCCTCTATCGGGTTCCCACCCCACCCTCTGCCCTTACCTCCCTCCCACTGTCTAGACCCATAGGTGTAAGCTTTTTGTCCGGTTTCTTCCTGCACCACCCCCCACACACCTTTTCCCCTGAGAATTGTCAGTCCACTCCCTTTCTATGCCTCTGATTCTGTTATATTCACCAGTTTATTCTGTTCATCAGATTTTTTATTCACTTGACTTTTAGGTTCACTTATTGATAGATATGTATTTGTTGTTCCTAATTTTGATCTTTACCTTTTTCTTCTTCTTCCTCTTCTTAAAGAATACCTTCCAGCATTTCATATAATACTGGTTTGGTGGTAATGAACTCCTTTACCTTTTTCTAATCTGTGAAGCTCTTTTTCTGACCTTCATTTCTGAATAACAGCTTTGCTGGGTAGACTAATCTTGGTTGTAGGTTCTTGCTATTCATCACTTTGAATATTCCTTGCCACTCCCATCTGGCCTGCATAGTTTTTGTTGGGAAATCAGCTGACAATAGTATGGGTGCTCCCTTGTAGGTAACTGTTTTTCTCTTGCTGCTTTTAATATTCTCTCTTTGATTTTTGCTCTTGGCATTTTAATTAAGATTTGTCTTGGTGGGATCTTCTTTAGATTCCTTTTGTTTGGGGTTCTGTGCACTTCCTGGACTTGTAAGTCTATTTCTTTCACCAGGTGGGGCAAGTTTTCAGTCATTATTTCTTCAAATTGGTTTTCAATATCTTGCTCTCTTTTCTCCTGACACCCCAATAATTCTGATGTTGGTACACTTGAAGTTGTCCCAGAGGCTTCTTACACTATCTTCATATTTTTGGATTCTTTTTTCTTTTCTGGTTGGGTGATTTTTGCTTCTTTGTATTTCAAATCTTGGACTTGATTCTTGCGATCCTCTAATCTGTTGTTGGATCTCTGTATATTATTATTTTAGTCGGTATATGCTTAATTTCTAGTTGGTCCTTTTTCATATCCTCAAGGATCTCACTAAATTTATCAGCAGTTTCTAGAAAATTCTTAAAAAAACCTTATAATCATGGTTTTGAACTCTATATCCTCCAATTTTTTCATTTGTAACCTGGTTCTTTGTCTCCACATTTTGGCTGCTTCCCTGCGTTGATAAGAGTGGCTTTGTGTGCTAGGTGTCCTATAGGGCCCAGTGGCTCAGCCTCCCCAGTTTCCTGAGGTGGACGCTCTTGGTGCACCCCTTTGTAGGCTGTATGCAGTCTTATTGTAGTTAAGCCTTGATTGTTGTTGGTATCACAGGGAGGAATTGACCTTCAGGCCAGTTGGCTGTGAGGATCAGCTGTGTCTATGCTGGGAGAACTTCTGTGTGGGAGACACCCTTATGAGATAAGACTTGCAAAAGTCTCTGTGCTCAGCTTGGATGGGGCGGGAGTCTCAGGGCGAAGCAGACAGCATTGGTTTCCTGTCAGCCCTGCCCTAAGTGTCCCACGGTAATCACTATAAGCACCTCTGAGAGAAAGCCGCCCTTGAGGTTCACCCACTGCCAGACAGTCCCGTTTCTCTCCGAATGAGTCTGGGTCCCCAGAGTCTCTCCTGGAACTGAAGTTCAGTGCAGTTGGGAGCTTTTGTCTCCCTCCGGCTTGAGAAAGCCAGCCACATGCTCAGTTGCCAGCCCTCCCCAAGCATGTACCTCAGTACCTCTGCCTTCCACAGCTCCTCTGAGTCTCCGTGTGCTTTTCTCTTTCCTTCTACTTCTAGAATTTCCACTCAGCCAGGCTTCATGTGGTTCTGGATGATGTCCGTTTTGTCTTTTAGATGTAGTTTTGCAATTGTTGTTCGAGACAGCAGTTTAGGTGTTTACCTATGCCGCCATCTTGGTTTCTTCTCAGCAGTTTCTTACAACTCAACGGTTCTTCACCCATCCTAACAGGAAAATGCCCCTGAACAATCAAACCTTTTCAGAGCCAGTGGGGTAAGCAGTGATCTGGGTGATGCCCAGGTCTTCGCAGGAGTGAGGAGGTAGTTACAATGAGGTCGACGCCACAGTGCCCGCCTTACCTGGCATCTTCTGGGGACTCGGCGATCAGATGGAAGGTCCTATCGGCCATAATTATATCAATCCCGTTCTCTTTGCTCGTGTTATCTATGATCTCTCTGCAGAGGGAAAAGCACAAAAAACAAATCAGGAACAAAGAATTCTTCACAATTGGTGAGAAAAGAAATTTCACCAAACTGATGATTGAGTTGGACATCTACTTAAACCTTATGTGGCCTCTAGAGGGAGCCAGACTCCTCTCTTCTGCAGAGCCGGGGGCAGAAGGGCTGCTGGCCTAGCCAGGGGTACAAGTTTCCTAGTCTTCTCTAGGGAGGGGCCCCTCTCTTCTCACATTGGCATCTAAAGGCCTGGCCCTGCTCAGGCCTCAGATGGCTGGGGCAGCAGCCTCCCTCGAGCCTTCCCTTATGTGGCTCCTCTCACAGCTCGTCAAGGGAAGGACCCCAAAGGGGGGCTGGTCTGGCCAGAGTTCTTTCCCAGTTAATCATAGCTTCTCATTGCGGTTCAAGGCCTTGGCTCTCACCTCTGCTGCAATAAACCTCACACAGCCTCACTGTTTCCATGGGGGACTTTGAGGCCAAGAGCGGGATCCCTAAACAGCCCTAGAGGTTTCAGGTCGGTGGACAGGGTTAACAGCATTCGGACAAAACACCAGCAGAGTAAGGACTGGCCCAGGGAGGGCAATACTCGATTATCTGGGGGATAAAGCCAGTTTGCTTTGCCAACTGGAATAATACACCTGCTCACAGTACAACATTCATTTTACATCTTCAAAACTATACAGTCAGACAAGATGGAAAAGAATAAAGTATAAACATATAGCTAGAATCACCGAGATGAGATAAAAAAATTAAACAAAAAAGTGAGCTGAGTCTTTACAGAGTGGTCTGGGATGCCTCTTCCAAGCGGCAGGTGAGAGCTGAGCAGCGGGGAGGGGCTAACCAGGAGCCTGGAGCAGGATGACAATCCCTGGGCAAAGCTGTCCCGACCAGGTCGTCCTGGGTTAGCCACTCTGCCTCCCAGGAACTCAATTGGCAACCTTGAGTGCTGAGGGGGAAAGACTGTGGTTTGGCTACCAGGCTGTGATCTTAAGTCCTGGGAAATATTCAGCAAACTCAGGCGGGGGCCTCTGTGGGTGGGACCTTGGGCTTCCTGGGAGATGGGGTGAGATGACTTTATCAAGACCACGGTCAACAAGAAATGTGGTCTGGGAACTACAGGATAAACGAGGCAGCATCTTCAATAATAGGTAGTAAGGGAAAGAAAGATGGAGGGGGAATTTACACATTAATGGGCTTGGGAGTTCTATCCACTAACGCAGTGGTTCTCAACCTTTCTAATGCCATGACCCTTTAATACAGTTCCTCATGTTGTGGTGACCCCCAACCATACTCCATAACTGTAATTTTGCTATTGTTATGAATTATAATGTAAATACCTGTTTTCTGATGGTCTTAGGCGACCCCTGTGAAAGTGTCGTTCGACCCCCAAAGGGGTTGCGACCCACAGGTTGAGAACCACTGCATTAACTGAAAATTGTAAGTCTTACTGGGATCTAATGTGAATAAATAAACCAACCCAAACCATCAATAACACTTCATTATTTATAAGGCCACTGGGGAAATCTGAACAATGATTCAAGTTTAGATGACAAGGAGTTAATGTTGTTTTTAAATGTTACAATAAGATCATGATTATATATTAAAAAGCCTTAATCTTCCAGTGTATACTAAAATATTTACAAAACCCATTATAGGGTGTCAGGAACCTGCTTGACATGACAGCATGCGGTTTATAAGGAGCAGTGTGGGGTGGGGCGATGCACGAAACACTATGGCCACGGTGGGAACTGCTAACAGCTGGGCAATGAGTGCATGGATTTCATTATGTTCCTCTTCTTGCACATGACTGCAGTTTTCTATAATAAAACACTTCAAAATAGGAAAGAAAAAATCTCCATAAAGAATCCTAATGTGGCGAAACCCTTAACACCTGATGCTCTTCCTCTAGAGCAGTGGTTCTCAATCTTCCTAATGCTGTGACCTTTTAATACAGTCCCTCATGTTGTGGTGATCCCCAATCATAAAATTATTTTTGTAGCTACTTCATAACTGTAATTTGCTACTGTTATGAATCTTAATGTAAATATCTGTGTTTTCTGATGGTCTTAGGAGACCCTGCTAGCTGTTCTCGACCCACAGGTTGAGAACCACTGCTCCAGAGACTATGACAGAAATGCCTAAGAGCTAATATTTCCTCAAGTCTAAAACTTCTACAAATACCTGAGGAACAGGGCTTTAATTCAGGAACAGAGTGAGTGTGAAAGGAGCACACAACATACAAAGTGTCAAGCCCAAGACCACGACCCTGGCATTAGTGGGCCCCCTGATGGGGTGAATAAGGAGGAACGCTGTGGTCTATTGGACTGAGGGAAGACTGCGTGAGGCAAAGCGCTGTGCCATCTGTGAAAACTCTGAGGGATTCAGATTCAAACAGAGCCTGGGCTCCTACAATGAACCCAGCCCGAAGGCAGCCGGAACGGTCCAATACTCTGCATTTCATCATCTGTGTGTAAATCCCCCAACCACTTTCCTCGTCCTGTGTGACTTCCCACTTTTTCATGAATCATTTTCTGAAGCGGATCATGCTGGATGGTTATTTTCAGGATTCATGACTTCAGGAGTTCATTTGATCTCTCTAAGCCTTTGTCACCAGTTTTCTAAATACGTGTGGTTGCTCAAGTGAAGTATAGCTATAGGTTATGTTAAACAAGTTTTATGCTTAGCATCTAGTGTCTAGCTGCCCCTAACTCCAACATTTCCTGAAAATCTTACCCTTTTTTAACAAAAGGGATTTGGAAACACTGCATGCATGCATACATGCATGTATGTATGTATTTATTGTTAATCCTCACCTGGAGGATATTTTTCCATTTATTTTTATAGAGAGTGGAAGGGATGGGGAGTGACAGAAACACTGATGTGAGAGAGACACATCACATGGTTGCTCCCGCACATGTCCTGACTAAGTAAGTGCCCTTGACTGGAATCGAACCTAAGACCCTTCAGTCCGTGGTCCAACGCTCTATTCACTGAGCCAACGCAGCTAGGGCTGAAAAACTTTACTTAATTTTGAACAAAGATAATAGGTGCTCAAATGCTTTGCACCAAGAGGGTGACGGAGAAAGGAGTCTTCTTGGGTTCAAAGACCAGCTCTGCTTTGCTCATTGCTGAGAAAGAAGACAGTATATATCCGCCATGGGAAGAAGACAAATGTTTCATTTCAGAAAACACCTCATGTGGGGAAGGTGGTCAGCAATACAAAAAAATGGGTAAGGATGGTCAAATGTAAAAACTGTTGTAAAATAAGTAAGTTGAGGGAATGTAATGTACAGCATGGTGACTACTGTCAATAACACATATTGAGTATTCTGAAAGCTGTTAAGATCTTAAGAGTTCTTATCACAAGAAAAAAAATATTAACTGTATAATGCTAATCATTTTGCAATATATATAAATACCAAATCTCTAGGTTGTATACCTAAAACTGACATAATGCTACATGTCAACTATATCTTTAGAAACAACACAGGACAAAAAACAAACAAGCACCCCCAGATTGCCAGTTGGCTCCCAGTTCAGCAATCTGTTGGCACAGCTGGGGGTGTCGGGAATTGAAAGTGGTATGCTGACCAATAAAAGGATGATAAAGAGATTCTCAGCCAATGGTCCAACCACGATCCTTGCAAACAACCAATCACGGCTCCAGCGGGCTAGTTACATGTCCAACCAGCATCGCACACATGAGAGCCACGTGTGGATGTAACCACAGAAAGTGGCCTGTGCACCGCTGAAGTCGTTCCCCTCCTTTCCTCATCAAGCATGCCACTGAGGTGTACGGTGGGGACGCCCTGCACGCCCTCTGCCTCAGCGGACTCACACCAGCCGGCTTGGTGGCACCAGCAGATGATCCAGCCGCCCCAGAGCACCCCCCTACTGAGCCACATCCCAGTCTCATCAACCTACTTGGCCGTCCGGATTTCCACGGTGCCCTTGAGCTTCTCCTCGCTGTCGTTTTCAAAGTACATGAGCTTGGACTGGCGGAGGACGAACCAGCGCCTCTTCCAGTTCCTCCGGGACAGCGTGGAGGAGCCGCCGCCCTTCTTGTGCAGCCAGCCTTGCTTGAGGGCCTCCTGCTTGGAGCGGAACCACAGGAAGGTCTCGTCCTTGAGGACGCACCAGCGGCGCTTCCAGGAGTTCATCAGGCCGCCTGTTCCCCCCACGGTCGGGTAGGGAGGGGTGGAAGAAAAGCCAATCAAATGGGATGACAATAGCAGTCTGTCTGTCCTTTATTTTGCCACACGTGACCTGCCCTCAGACACCCCTCAATGCTGGCTGATGTTCAGGGGGTGCTGGCTTGATATGACACTAGCTTGGCTGGATGATACAAGAATGTTGTCCCCTTCTTATGTTGACTGACATCTAACCCTGCAATGAGTCAGGGCCACTGGGACGAGAACCACTTCTGTATGTTTACCTTCAAATGCCACAAAGGGGAAATTAGTTTAAAATGGTTTCCAGGTTTATACATTCCTTCCTGTTTGGTCAACATAAAACATGACTTGTCAGTGTGATTTGTAGTTTAGCAATAAACTCTAACTTACAAAGGAAAATAAAACAGACTTTTTTTGGGATAAACACATCTTAAAGAAACAAGCAGCAGCATCTGAAAATGACATGTATAAGGTATAGGATTTAGAATATGAAATAACGTAAGATTCCAAAGTGAATTGTAATTAGACCTAAAAAAAATGAGGTTAGCTATAACTTATTTAGTGGGACACTGTTTTTTGTTGTTGTTGTTGAGTAAAATTATACAAGGAGACAAAGATATATGGATATCACCTTTGATAAGATAAAAAATATTACTAATACCTTTCTAGCAGGATAATTTTTTTCTTATTAGTCTAGACTCTTCAAGGACACTCTTACCACTATCATTCCAAAATGTTTTAGCCCTAGCTGGTTTGGCTCAGTGGATAGAGTGTTGGCTTGTGAACTGAAAGGTACCAGGTTCGATTCTGGCCAAGGGCACATGACTGGATTGCAAGCTTGATCCCCAGTTGGGGAAAGGTGGGGCTGTGCAGGAGGCAACCAATCAACAATTCTCTATTATCATTGATGTTTCTCTCCCTTCCTCTCTGAAATCAATAAAAATATATTTTAAAATTATTTGTTTTAATGTATCCACTGAAGAACATAATCTATTTTCACAATAATTTATTATAAAATCTCCACATCTTTTTTTTTAACTAGCCAGTAATTAAAAGTAAACATTTAAACATGGATATTGAAATTAAGTATAAAGAAGTTATTTTTCTTTTACATGTCAGAGATAAATGTAAATAAAAGACCTCAGATTAATTTCTTCAATGACTATAGATCTAACTCTCACATTGGAACAGATAAGGCGATGAATGACAACACTGCCTTTGTCTGGTGTGCAGAGAGCACCTGCTTCATTGAGCAACACAAAGTGCCGCCCTTTCTAGTATCTCGAGCACCGCTCGCTCGCCTGGCTGAGAAGTCTTTGTGCTCATGCCAAGCTCCAGAGCCGTGTCCTAACAAACAGCAGACTTGCCAAAGACTACCAAAACTTTCTTTTCCTTTTGACTTGTGACTTTCATCTGAGTTTCTCAAACAAGCCCAGAGGAAACTGTAATACAAAGTTATTCTATTATCTTGTTGTCTTTAAGTGATAAAGGTTATTCACAGTTGTTTCAAAGACAGATTACAACCGTCATCACACCATAGCCCTCACTGCCAGTGTATGCACTCCGTTGCTCTTAGGCTGTCAATTGGACTTGTTCCCAGTGCTTCCTCTGCAGCTCTCGGTGCTCTCTCAATAGTCCTTCACTTAGAGAATCTGATGCAATGCTATTAATTCCCAACTGCAAACACCTTTAGGAGACAAATAGGCTGGTGAAAACCCATGTATGCTCATAAAATATTATCTGGTGGTTGGATTTTCTTTTAAATATATTTTATTGATTTTTTACAGAGAGAAAGGGAGAGAGACAGAGTCAGAAACATCAATGAAAGACACTGATCAGCTGCCTCCTGCACACCCCCTCCTGGGGATATGCCTGCAACCAAGGTATATGCCCTTGATCAGACTGGAACATGGGACCTTTCAGTCCACAGGGTGATGCTCTATCCACTGAGCCAAACCAGTTTCGGCTGGATTTTCTTGATGAACTAGAGGCCTGGTGCACAAAATTCATGCATGAGTATGTGTGTGTCCCTCAGCCCAGTCTGCACCTGCTTGCAATCTGGGACCTTTTGGGGGATGTCTGCCTGCTGGTTTAGGCCTGATCTCATAGGGATACCTTCGGATCAGGCCTAAACTGACAGCTGGACATCCCTCTTACAATCGGGACCATTAGCTCCTAACTGCCTACCTGCTTGCCTGATAGCCCATAAACACTTGCCGGCCTGCCTGATCACCTCTACCCACCTCTGCCTGCCTGCCTGATTTTAACTGCTCACCTACCTGCCTGATCATCCCTAACTGCTCGCTGGGGACAGGGTGAGGTCATTCCACTGTTTTGGCCGCTGGGCTTTTATTATATAAGATGGTTTCTCTGATCTTTTGTGGGTACAGCTTTATTTAATACTTTATTAAAGATGTAATAATGCATTTACACCATAACTTTTTGTAAGAGATGAGTTTGCCAAAAATTCATTTGTTTACCTTCTTGAGCTTTTTAATGTTGAAACGTAATGCTTTTGAATGCATGTTTACTTTTTTTCTTAATCTTATGGTCTTAGTCAGACAACTATGTAATAAATCAAAGCCACATCCTAATATATAAAAACTCTGCGTTTGTCACATCCACAATGACCAACCAGAAGTCAGTGCTGCTGCGCTGTGGGAGCCTCAGTCAAGGCGACCCAGGACTGACTGCTGAGGGGGCTGCGATCAGGCCCGGAGAGAAAAGCAGGGTCTGATCGCAGCCCCTGTAGCAGTCAGTGCTGGGTCAGTGCTGCAGAAGTCAGTTCTGCAGTAAATGAACATAGGACCAATTAACATTAAGTGAACATAGGGTTAATTAATATGTCTTTGAGAGGAGCTGAGAATATAAAGTACAGTGTAGAGCAATTACTTACATTATTTCACATAAAACTCTTTTCAACTAAGATAGTATTTTCCTTTATTTAAAATGTATCTTTATTGTTGAAAGTGTTATAGAGGTCCCTTTGTTTTAGTTTTTCTTCCCCCCATTGATCTCCTCCACCCTGCACCTGCCCCATCTAGGCCTTTGCCAGATTATTATCTCTGTCCATGGGCTATTCGTATCTAATACATATAAATCTAGAAAGATTTAGAGGAAAGAAAATAAAAGATATGCCAGGTAAACAGTGAACAGAAGAGCTGAAGTTGCTGCATGAATCTTGGGTACAGGCTTGAAGCCAAAACACAACTCATGAGATAAAGTTAGTCATTGTAACATAACAAAAGGCTCCTTTCAGTAAAGAGATAAGATCGTTCCCAATACTTATACACATAATAGAATCCTGTGGGGGTTCAGAACGAGCCTCATCAGGATGTGTCTCAGTGGTATGTAGATTTTTGAGCTAAGGGCAATTTTAGCTTCAGGCTCAAGTGAAAATTCTGCCCCTCCCTTTAACTACCTAAAAAAAAAAAAAATTGAATTAGAGGCCTTCCCCAAAATAACACATTATCCTATATAATAAAAGGCTAATATGCAAATCAACCGAACAGCAGAGCAACCGGTTGCTTTGACACACACTGACCACCAGGGGCAGATACTCAATGCAGGAGCTATTCCCTGGTGGTCAGTGTGCTCCCACAGGGGGAGCGCCACTCAGCCAGAAGCTAGACTCATGGCTGATAGTGCAGCAGCGGCGGTGGGAGCCTCAAGTATTGTGACTAAGAGCGCTATCCTGATACAGGGAGTCATAAAGCTAACTTAAGAACTACAATTAATCGGGAGGGGTAATACATCCCATAAATAAAAGTTTTGGTGGGCAACATGCCTTGACCCTGTGATGCCCTTCATGCTGTCACAATCTATCACCAGGAGGCAGCCAATGACGAGGCAGAACAGGCCCATGATGTCAGGAAGGGGCGGGACCTGAGCACTTGGCGCGGAGGGAATAAGACAGGTTCTATGGGAGGGAACGCAGAGTGGAGCTGCAAGTGGAGCTGGCTGCATGGGCAAGGAAATGCCAGTGCTACCTCCTCCAGGTTTGGAGGAGAGGGATATTCAAGCGATTCCGGATTTTAAAGGGTATTCTGAAAAAAAAATATATAAAGAGGCTTCTGACTCCCTACCTTTCTCAGACTTGGAGGTCAGGGAGCGCAGGCTGAACTCAGGGAAACTTATTCTGGGGGAACACGGGCAGGTCACACCCAGCCTCGGACTTCAGGTTCCTGGTGAGTGACAGGTGGCGGCTCTCCCCTTTTTACCCGGTTGCGAGGTTTGGGCTTCAGAATGTGGCTCAAAAGACTGAGAGCCTCAGGGTGGTTGGGAAGGCTGGGTGTGTGTGTGTTGGGGGGGGGGGGGGGGGGGGGGGGGGGGGGGGGGGGGGGGGGGGGTTTGAGGGGGGGTGTTAGAGGCTGGAGGGCAGGCCAGGCCTTTAATTATACGCTGGGCCTCTAGTTCATAATAAAAAGCTTATATTTACTCTGAGAGATGGATGAGAAAAATCTTAATAGCTATGGTCAGTTACTGGATTATTAGGCCCCGTTTTTTGATTACCTGTTGTTCTTTATCGCATGATCACACGCTAGCTAGCTAGGTCCCTTGGCCAGACTGTCTCAATCTTTGTCATCCTCAGGCTCCTATAAAATGTTCACCAACCAGTGCCTTCAGGCTAAGGCAGCCTTTCCCTAAAACAGACCTGGTGTGGTTCCCCTAAAACAGACCTGGTGTGGTTTCCATGCGCACCTTGGAGGTTGGAGGCTGAGGACAGCAGGACTGATGTCAGCAGCCAGGCCAGAGTTGAAGAGGGGGTGCAGAGGTAAGGGGGGGAACCAAATAAAAGGAAAGCGTAAGAACAGAAAAAAGTATTCAGGGGGACAAGAGATAGGAGGGGAAATGCCGATAGAAGAGAGAAACAAAGGTAAAAGACCTGAAGAAACAGAAAAGGAACACAGAATCCAGTTTTTCATGGAGTAAAAAAGAAAAGGAAAAGCGAATGCTTAAAGATGGTCACAGAAAGAAAAAGAAGAAAAGGGGCAGAGAAAACAAAAAAAACTTGATTCTGGGGAAACAGGAAAATGGGAGAAAGGAAAGGGCCACAAAGCGAGGGACATCATCTGGGACAGCGGTTCCTGTCTCCCCTGCCCTAGCCCCCAAATTTGGATTCTTTTCCCTCATCCAGCCCAGGGCCATGGAGAAACTGGACGGCTCCCTTTCCTGATGGTCCCCTTTCCTGATGATCCACGTAAAGCTCCTACTAAAATCTGGTGACGATTATGGTTTCTCATGACCCCAGTCACTGATTCAGAAGTGGATCGTGAATAAGGCAGGAGTACAAGTCCTTTCCAGAGACATATATATGTACTTCCCCAAGGAGCATGTACTTCCCAAGAGGAGAGTGGTCCCCAAGGAGTGAGGTGCGGTACAGTACATTCCAAGTTCAACAGCAACCACAATGTCCAACCGTAACTCTCATCACCGGCAACCATGGCTGTCAGCTCTGTCCTAACCCTGCACCAACGGAGGGGAGTCGAGGCAATGTTCTCCCTGGGGTTACCGTGTCGCCATGTCACACCACCATGGCATCCTCCACGCAGCTGGAGAACCTGACACGAGGTGAGGGGCAGCAGGGTGATATTCCCAACCCCCTCAGTCAGCCTCAGTGAAAACACAGCCTCCACATCCCATGGCTCCGCCCAGACCCGTGCGCCCAGGTGGCTGCAGCTCATACCTTTCATGTACAGGAAGCTGTGGAAGTAAGGCAGCGTGACACAGCTGTACACGGAGTCCCGCCGATAGGAAAGTTCATCGTCCGTGTCGAACCTCGAGTCAAAGTCCTCTTCACTGTCTTCAAACTGGACGGGGAGGAGGGAGCAACGGTGAGCAAGGACACCAGAGAGCAGGCACCAGCGTGCCCAGCATCTTCCAGCATCGAGAGAAGGAAAAACCACCGGCAAAGAGGCGACACGCGGTTCATAACATTACAGTGGCGTGGTGGCCAAAACATTCGCACGGTCCCCTGCACGGGTACAAAAAATGCTGGACCTACTTGAACCCAAAAGCCGTCTACTCGAAAAACAACCCTGCTGTGTAAAGGCCCAATTTTCATCAAAGCATGCAAGAGTTAACTGCCTTTAAATTACTAAGCTAAAAATATCGAGTCTTAGAAAGTCAAGGCAGTATTCAATGCATGGCCAACAAGGGGGTGGGGTTAAAAATAAGTGACAAATAGCCCTGGCTGGTTTGGCTCAGTGGGTAGTGTGTCGGCCTGTGGACTAAAGGCTCCCAGGTTCAATTCCTGCCAAGGGCACATGCCCAGGTTTTGGGCTTGATTCCACACAGTAGGGAGCGTGCAGGAGGCAGCCAATCAATGATTCTCTCTCATCATTGATGTTCTATCTCTCTCTCCCTTCATTTTTGAAATCAATTAAAAAATATATATTTTTAAAAAGTGGTAAATAAATGCAGACTCTGGAAAAGACATGTTTAAACCCTGAAAGATCCCTCCCCACTTCTAACCAGAACAAGCTAGGACATCCAGCAGTGGGGACTGTGACGCTACTGTGAGGAGAGTTCTCCAGAATGCCCTTGGCTCTTCTGGTTCCAACCAGGCTGGCTGCAAAGCAGGGATAGACACAGCCCAAGTCTCCTCAGGCTTCGGGCAAAATGCAGTGTTTGACCTACAGCAGACACATCCAAGTTCCATTTACTAATCCGATGGCTTTGGGGGAGAGAAAGTGGTTTGAGATCAGCTTGAAGAGCCTGACTCTGAAATCCTGGCATGGTCCAAGGGATGGAGCAGCAGGGGTGTGGCTCAGGACAACTCTTATCTGGGGGGGCAGAGAGAGAAGAGAGGGGGAGGGGGACAGCCAGGGCCCCCAGAAGAGAGGGTACTCACCGAGGACTGCGCCCCTTCGGAGCTGAAGCGGTAGGCCCCGGAGCTGTTGTAGGTGCCCACGGAGCAGCGGTAGTCTGGGGACCACTGGCTGCCGTAGGAGTTGGAGAAGGTCACGCTGCTGCTGGAGGTGACGGCGCCGTCCTCGTAGTCGTCCCGGTCGTAGTCGTAGTCGCCCTCCGGGGCGGGGAGGCCGCCCGCGTTCTGGGGCAGGCAGTAGGTGGGCTCCCCGCCGCTGGAGGAGCTCTGCTCGGAGGGGGCCAGGAGCACGGTGCCGTCGGCACTGGGGCTGGTGGGCACCACCGTCTCGTTCATGTAGGGGTCCTCCTCGGAGGACTCGTCGCTGGTGCGGATGCCGCTCGTCCGCTGGTCCGAGTGGCCGTGCTCGCTGGGGTTGGGGGAGTCCTTGAAGGCGTCGTCGCCGGCCTCGAAGCCCTCGTCCACCTCCTCCTCCTCCTCCTCCTCCGGGTAGGGCTGGCTGAAGTTGAAGGTGGGCTTCTCCCCGCCCGCGCTCTCGCCGAGGTCCCCCAGCTCCCCGGAGAACTCGCTGCCCACCGACAGCGAGCGCTCGATGTTTCGCACGCACTCGTCGATCTCGTCGAAGTTGAGCGACTCCAGGAACTCCTGGGCGGCCCGGCAGGCCTCGTCCTCCAGCCTCTTGAGCTCCTGGTCGCGCAGCTGCTGCAGCTTCTGCAGGGACGCCTCGGTCAGGGACAGCTCCTGCCGCTCCTTCATGCGCTGCAGGTCCTCGATCTCCTTCTCCAGGCGCAGGATCTCCTCCACCTGCTTGTTTTCCTTCTGCTTCTCCAGCTCGCGGTGGAGCGCGGCCTCCCTCTGCCTCTTCTGCAAGGCCTCCAGCTCCTGCCGCTTCCGCTCCGCCGCCTCCTGGACGGAGGGGAAGGAGGCGTGAGGTGTCGGCGACAGAGGACAAGCACCACATGCTGTTTTGGGCTGCAATTGTCATCACCTCCCTCCCCCTCCACTAAGCTGGTATGTGGAAGCCTTAACTAACCCTCAGGAGCTCGGAATGTGTCTGCATTTGGAGACAGAGCCGTAAAAGAGGCAATTAAGTTCGAAGGAGGGTGTGAGGTGAGGCCCTAATCCAGCGGTTCCCAACCTTTTTTAACGCTGTGACCTTTTAAGACAGCTCCTCATGTGGTGGTGACCCCCAATCTTAAAATTATTTTCGTTGCTACTTCATCACTGTAATTTTGCTACTGTTATGAATCATAATGTCAATATCTGTGTTTTCTGATGGTCTTAGGCTCTACAGCAGCGGTTCTCAACTGGTGGGTCGCGACCCACAGGTTGAAAAGTGCTAGGCTAATCCGATCCGAATGGTGTCCCTGTAAGAGGAGACTGGACACAGAGGGACACCAGGGATGCAGGCACAGATGGAAGACCAGGTGGTAACACAGCAAGGAGGTGGGCACCTGCCAGCTAAGGAGACAGGCCTCAGAAGAAGCCAAACATCTGACATTTTTATCTTAAGACTTCTAGACCTCCGAATGGTGAGAAAATAAATTTCTACTGTTTAACCCACCCGGGCTGTGGCACTCTGTTACGGCAGCCCGAGCACGCTAACACAGTGGCTGCGCTGGATTAGACAAGTTAACGCTTGTCATGATTTACGCTAAAATCTTAGGCACTAATTTTCACCCCACTGCAATGGGTTAGAAATTGCACCATAAACATCTCTTCTCATGTTCTTCCTACATCTCTATAGGAAGACACTCGGAGTCAAAGTGTTTGAAATGGGAAGGAAATGGACAGACGAGATGCCACATTGTCACTACATTTGTCACCTGTTGGGCGTGGAGCTCAGCTTCTCTTCGTGCCCGCTCTCTTTCTCTGAAAAGTAAAGAAAAGACAGTGAAAATAGAGAAACATGATGGGAAAAGAACCACTTGTCAGAGACTTCTCATTTTCTTTAAAAAGCTTTGTAAGACAACTTAAAACCTTGATGGATGGGGCCTCTTTCTTTGGCAATATACACTGAGTGGCCACATTATGATGATCTCTGAATGCATAATAATCTGGCCACTCAGTGTCTATCCTATATAATAAAAGGCCAATATGCAAATTGTCCCCTCGACCAGGAATTCGACCAGCAGGCATGCCAGCCAACCACCCATATCCTCTCCCTCTGGCCAGGCTGGCAGGACCGCACCCATGCATGAATTCATGCACTGGGCCTCTAATGTGTGTGTGTGTGTGTGTGTGTTTATACACACACACATATATATATTGAGTGGCCAGATTATTATGCATTCAGAGATCATTAATCATCTGGCCACTCAGTATATTTACTCTGTGCATGAAATAAAGACACACAGAATCAGCTTCTCCTGCTGCCAAGACATTTTCCACGCGAACCAGCAGAAGCTACTGTTTCCAACAGCAGGGTGGGCAGCATCCACGGGCAACTCTTGGGGTGAGGATGGGTGCTAAGCCTCCAACTCAACAGGTGTCCTTCTGTGCCATCCAAAGGCGCCATACCTTTCCTCCTGCTCCCGCCTCCTCTTCTCCTCTTCCTCCCGCCTCCTCTTTGCTTCTGCCTCTCGCTTCTCCGCCAGCAGCCGTCTGTACACCCGCCGGGCCATCTGACCTCGGGCCTGCTTCTGGAAAACAATGGCTGCCCTTCGCAGGTGCAGAAACCGCCTCCGCAGCAGGAACGCTCTGTAATTCTTCTGGATCATCACCACGCAAGAGAGGACCCTCCTGTATTGCTTTCTGAAAATGAAAACAAAGACACAGCACAACAGAATAACTGTGGAGGCAATGAGGCTTCGCGGCCTTCGCGTGAGCTTCCGCTGATGCCACAAAAGAACTGGACCCGGTTTGGGGAAGATGCTCTCATTATAGAGTCTGTCTCCACCAGGAGGCCCCTTGGGGGCAAAACCAAGGCAGAAGAAAAACAAAAGAATAATAACAAACAAAAGGAAAGCAAGAACCCTGTCATGATCCTGGCTGGAAATAAACACATAATCCCTAATGCTGACTTTGAAAAGTTCTGGCAGGAAGCTGGGTTGTAAACAGGACCAGAAGAGATTTTTAAAGATATATTCATTCCCCTGTTCCTACGAAGGGGGGGAAACCACAACAAAAACGTTGCCACAGCGGGACGGCTCTGGACTGCAGAACACGGGACGGTGTGGAGTCTCCGCTGGCATGCTGGGCCACAGGAGTGGACAGGACTCAAACGCACATGAAAAGATGCTGCCTTCTCTGGTCAACACTGAAGGTGGGCCTCTGTGCACCCAATGGGACACCAGTATCAGCAGCCCAAATACCAACGTTCACGGCCAGGCTGCCGCTGGCTTCCGAATGCCAGGGCGAGGAATGGTGCCCTAATGCCAGTGCTCTCATCGAGAGGTTAGGTGCCCCCTTTTTTACTCTCCGCCAAGAGCCAGCTAACTAGGCACCTGGCATTGTGATAGAGCAGCGGTTCTCAACCTGTGGGTCGAGACCCCTTTGGGGGTCGAACGACCCTTTCACAGGGGTCGCCTAAGACTATTGGAAAACACCTATTTCCCGTGGTCTTAGGAACCAACACACCGCTCCTTGGTGTAGCAAAATATAGCAATGTCATTTACTGTTGTCCTATGAAGACTGTTACCCATGCTACACCACGATTCAAGACAAAATTTCATTTATTTGTAATTAGAAATAAATATTTCACAATATATAACTACATATTGTTTTTGTGATTAATCACTATGCTTTAATTATGTTCATTTTGTAACAATGAAAATACATCCAGGCTATCAGATATTTACATTACAGTTCATAACAGTAGCAAAATTACAGGTATGAAGTAGCAACGGAAATAATGTTATGGTTGGGGGTCACCACCACATGAGGAGCTGTCTTAAAGGGTTAGGGCATTAGGAAGGTTGAGAACCACTGCGATAGAGGAGCACTGACCCGGGGCTCTCCTTCGCCTGACCCTGACCTTCCATCCAGGCCCCCTTTAAGGAAAAGCACTCACCCAGCCCATCCCACCTGATGGGTTATACTGGGAAGGCTGCATGGAGCTTAACGCCTTCTCCCCTCCGAGGCTCCTTACCGTGCCAAGTAGCCCAAGACGTGGGCCCGGATCACCATGGCCGCCCGGGTCACTTCCTCCTCCCGCAGCTTCTCCAGTTTCTGCTCCAAGGATTCTCGAAGGAAGACCTGTACAGGAGGGAGTGACATCAGACCCAAAGCAGGTGGCTGGTAGAAGGAAGGCATCTCTGAGTCAAAGATATTTTCGGGGGAGAAGGGGAAAGGGAAGGGTGTGGACACAGCAGGGGGGAAGGCAAGGAGTCTTAGGCCTCCCCTCGCCTTAACTTTGCTCTAAGCACACACAGCCATGCTTTCCACCTCATGCTTCTTCACTCCCTGTGGGGAAGGGCCTTGTTATTTTTCTTTACAGAGCCATAAACTAACACATAACATTCAATTAGCTTCAGGTGGACATCATAATGGTTCAGTATTTATACAGTCAGGGAGGGACTGTCGTTGTTTAGGCTGATCTAACGATTAAACGGACTCAAGACACACTAACAGGAGAAAAAACAAATATAATTACGTCCACATGGAGGTCTCACCGAAATGGGCCCCAAAGTGACCAGAGCAGGCAGCTTAGATGCCAGTTTCAGGCACAGAGACAATTTTACTTGTGACAATTAGACAAAGCAGAGGGGTTTGTGTTTGGGGCAGCAAACGAATGAAGTAGCTAGTTTGTTCCTGCAGCCTTCCCAGCCTTGACTCCGGCCTCTGGTGATAAGGGTGCCATCATCCTCCTTGCACAGGGGGGACACTTTCACATGGGGAGTCACTGCCTGATTTCAGAGGAAACTCGGGGGAGGGATCAGAGCGCCTCTTTTTTGCAGCGCTGTTTCTCAAGTAACTTTAATAACTTTGGAAAAAATGTTTTTTAAAAAAAAATAAGCCCTCCATCAAGATACCTTTTAATCATGCAATTTCAGGTTTAATACACAAATAAGAAGTGCCCTAAAAAAATTAGTGCCAAATATTTGTATGCTTTTCTATGAACGGTCAGCATGAGGGCATTTTAGTTGGGAGAGGGAGCCGAATGCCAGCCTCTCTCACTCATGAATTTTAATTTATGCTCCTGTGGTTCCTCCTGGTCTATCATGATGCATTCATTATATTCTCTCTACTTCTCTCTCTTTTAAAATATATTTTATTGATTTTTTTTTACAGAGAGAAAGGGAGAGGGATAGAGTGTTAGAAAATTAGAAACATCGATCAGCAGCCTCCTGCACACCTCCTACTGGGGATGTGCCCGCAACCAGGGTACATGCCCTTGACTGGAATCAAACCTGGGACCTTTCAGTCCACAGACCTACTCTCTCCACTGAGCCAAACCAGTTTCGGTGCATTATGTTCTCTTGATGGCACCTTTTCCCAGGCTCTGCTCTGCCTGTTCCCAGACATTGAGCCAAAGGAACTAAAGAATCCGACCACCTGTGAGCCACGGCCTTTCCTACTCCTGCCCTGGGTTCCCCAGCATGTGTGAACCCATCGCAAGTCACCCTCCTGAGTAGTTTTTTGTACAGTCTTCTTCCTATAATTGCAGAAAGTACCAGCAAATCCAGATGCTCATCAGAGGTTCCAGGCTTTAAATGCAAAGACATTCTGGCGGCAATACCAACACACACGCTAGTCATATAATTAGGTCAAATGGTGGTTGGTTAAGGTCAAAGCTACTTAGTGTACACAATTCACAGGCTCTGTTGATATTTACTTCCTGTCTGTGAACTGATAAGCTTCCTTCCTACTTCTTCTCCCAGAGTTTTACCAATCACAACTTATATCTTCTGTAAAGGCTCCTGTTTTTGACTGCTTCCCTGATCATGTCAACCCACGGGGAGCGCTCCTCTGGGGAACCTGTGTTCTCTTTCCTTAAAGGATGACTCTTCAGTTGTGTGTGGATGTCTCCTCTCTCAGCAACACAGCGAACTGAGGGCCATGCCCGTGTCCTTAGGTCTCTGTGTCCCCTGTGCTATGCTCTGCCGGCTCCCACGCCTGGCGGGGCCGGGTTCCCGTAAGGAAAGTTGTAAAGGAAGCTACACTGAATCCTCTGAGCTGAGCAGGGACTGTCACTGGCTGGCTGAGTCATCGTGATCTCTAATACTACTACGCTATAGAAAGCAGTGAGACGGGAGGAGGATGTCAGTTTGTAATAGAGAATAGAATTATCTTTTTGGTTTAAAAAAAATAAAATCAAAATCAAAACAGACTATATTATACTGCCAAGAACTGCCCCTGCATCGTCATCTTTAGAAAGTCTTCCTGGAGTGATTAAATGTATGACATCCTTGTGCCGCTGACTGAGCTCCTACTATGTGCAGTGTGTAGAACAAACAAGTAACTCTACGTTCTCCATGGGGGAACTGTAGAGAAATCCACAGGCAATGACAAGGTATCACAACAGGGCCAAAAATGGGGTGAGGTGAGATGACAGAGGCCGAAGTTCACCCAGTTTTGAGGTGAGCTTTTGGGATGGGATACCCGAAGATTGTCAGAAAGGATTCCTGTCAAAATCTACATCTAAGTTGGTAACTGAAGAATGAGTGGGGTAAATTAGGAGGGGGAGCAGAATTCTGGGTAGAGAAACCTATAAACCTGTGAGGACACACCATGAAGTGACCCCTAATGAGTTACTTTGTTTACTCTGAGCAGTGTGGGTGGAACCTGTGACTTCCTCTAGCCCACAGAACATGGCAAAGCTGATGGGAAGTCATTTCTGTGAATATGACCCCTTATATAAGACTCCATCTTAGGAGGGTGGGGGAAGGGGTCATGTGGTCATGTGGGGAGGGGGTGTCTAGAGGCAAAGAGCAGCCGTAGGTGGCAGCCAGGAAGCAGGCGGGAACCTCACTCCCCCAACCGCAAAGAAGTGGAATCTGGCACCGCGTGCTGAACTGTAGAATTGTATCCTGAAACCTGACATCCAGAGGCACAGGCAGCCCTGGAAGGAATTCTGACTGTGGCCTGGAGACCCTCAGGGGAGCCTCCAGAACCGCGCCTGGACCCCTGAGCCACAGGTGCTGAGATAATTAATGTTTGTACCCTTTGTTTCACAGCAATAGGTCACTAACACAACACCTCTGCACACCGTCTCTACCCGATCAGATGCTTGGACCGTAAATCCCTGGCCAGTCAAAATAACTCAAGAGCAGAAGAGAATGCCCATTACAGTGGTACCTCAAGATACGAGTGCCCTAACATATGAGATTTTTGAGATATGAGCCGCCGAGCAAGTGATTTTTGCTTTGAAATACGAGCAACATTTGAGATAAGAGTAATCGCATGGATCGGCCGGCTGCACACGACCCACCAGTTTACCTCCACTCGAGCGTCTCATAGTTTCCCACGCCTCAAGGTTACAGAACGAATTAAACTCATATCTCGAGGTACCACTGTAAATACTTTTCCTTGCTGGGTGGCCCTGAGGTGATGCCCAATGACCTGTTATTGCTCCCACACTGGTCAATGTTATGATGGACTGGAAGTCTGTGTCCCCACCAGCATCTTATGCGAAAGCCCCAAGGCTCAAAGTGATGGTATCTGGAGGTAGGACCTTGAAGAAGTAATTAAGTTCAGGAGGGTGCGGCCCCATGATGGATTAGTGCCTTTATGAGAAAAGGAGGAGAAAGGAGGTGAGGGGAGGCGGAAGAAGGGAAAAGAGAGATAAATGGTGATGGAAGGAGACCTGACTTGGGGAGGTAAACACACAACACAATACACAGATGCTGTACTGTAAAACTGATACCAAAACCTGTATAATTTTATTAACCAACTAGAGGCCTGATGCACGAAATTCGTGCAAGGGGCTCAGCCCTCACAGCCCGGGCTTCATCTAGAAGATCGTTAGGCTGTCCAGTCTAATTAGCATATTACGCCTTTATTATTGTAGATGTCACCCCAATCAATTCAATTGGGAAAACGAAAGAGAGACCAGAACTCACTCTGCCACCCTCCCCCTCATGCGAAAACCTAGCAAGAAGGCAGGCATCTCCTCAGACACGAGGGTGCCTAGCACGTCCCAAGCACCGATCTGCCCAGCAGCAAACGTTTGCTGGCTGCCTGAGAGAACACACACAGAGAAACACTTGGGGCCCAATGTTTCAAGACGTGCCCTGAGAAAAACTGAATCCCTGAAAAGTCAAGGACTTCCAATAAATACTGTTTGGAAGACAAAAAATTAAGTTGGGCATGATCCCAACAGTATCTTTTCAACGCACAAAACCAGAGGCCAGCAGGACCACAGGACACGGAGCTTGGGGTTCAGGGGCCGGGGGAGGGTGGGAGCGGGCTGTCCCTTCCCTGTGGCTTTACCTTGGTCTTCCCCAGCTGCCACTCGCTGTGGGAGGAGTCGTAGAGCTGCAGCAAGGCCGTGCACTTCCCTCGGATGTCCTCGGGCACCGCCGCGTTCTGCATCAGCACTTTGTACCTGCAACGCAGAGGGGCCAGAGGGGCCGGCGTCACCTCCTACCGCGCCCCCTCTCTTCCCAGCCCCTTTGAACAGAAAGTGGGTTTGTTCCGCTCCGCCTTGCCTCTTGTAAAAGTCCTGAAAGGGTCTCCGGACGGCATAGCCTGCCTTGCGGATCCTCACCGTCTCCAGCATCCCCGAGTACCGCAGCTGGTTTAGCACCACTGCCTGGTCAAACTGGTCTGGCATCTGAAACATGCGGAGGGGGAGAGATAAAGTTAACAAGGCCACCCCGCCACTGGGGCACACACCCACACCCACCCACCCACTGAACCTACACCAAAACCAACCAACCAACCAACCAACCAACCAACCAACCAAAAACAACCTTCAGAAAGTGAATCCCACCTCCAGGGACCATCTCTTCACTTCAACAGCCATCCCCTCCTGTCAATCCTGTCCATCCGGGAACCCAAGTACTCCTACCCTTGGATTTTTTTTAAAAGCAAGACCCAGATATCACACTGCCTCAGTGGTAAACATATCATTATCATTTTCTCACACCACAACAACATTATCATACCTTAAAAGATACCAATGATTCCTTGATATTCATAACCATGTTCCAATTTCTGATGGTTTTACAAATATCTTAAAGGAACCACCATAGTTACTTCTATGTTTTCCAAAGAATCCAAAGTGTCGCACAAATATCAACTTACTCACATTTTCAAACTTCAATTTCAAAGCATTTAAAGACATTTTTAGCTAATTAATACAGTGAACCAGTGAGGAGGAGGGAAGGAATGGGGATGGAGAAAAGAGACAAAAAGAAGAACTTCCATTGTCTCAGTGTCCAGCCAAATACCCCATTTATGCAGAGCTCCATACCACGATGACCAAACAACCGAATCCCAGGACATGCATATTAAAGACAGAGGAAATCCAACTGAGACTTAACATTCTGAAATGTATTCTCTTATCCATTCAGCGGCCAAACAAACTGGCATTGCTCACAGGACAATAAAGTCTTTCAGAGCAAAGCCCAAAAGTAGGCCAGTTCCCATTCACGGCTCTGTGGGCAGTGATTCGCTTCTTAATTCCAATACGCATTCCCTTGCATTAATCCCAAGTCTGTTATCCTACACAACTGTGGATAAAATGGCTGGGGAAAAAAAAGTGCCATGTGCTAGAAATACATTGATTAAAAGTGTAAAGTATGGAAAGTGGCTCACATTTGAGAACCACAGAAACGTAGTCGGTCATTAACACAAAATTAGGCTGAAAGCGACGTAATTCTGTACGTGTCCTCAACTAGCAACACACAAACTTAAAGAAGGCTGGGCCCATCTCCCTTCCAGCTTGTGACGGAAGAGCTGTCATCCTCTCCGTTTGCACTTAGACTGAATTTCTTCTGCAAACACTAGTCAAACTGTCTTCACGCAGCAGTGTTTTCCCCGGGGAGAGACAACAAGTTAGGGCAAACATCCCAAGCACGGTGCCTCAGAGCTTTCTAGTCTTGATTATTTCAAATATCCTTAGAAAAGTGAAAAAAACATAAAAGTAAGAAAACAAAACTACCCTCGGCGACTGTTCTTCCTTACTATCTGAAATAACAACGGAGAGAGGCAGCTGCCCTGAAGAGATGTGGTTAAAACGCTTGCTCCATTTATTTGGGAACAGAATTTGACCGGCAGCAAAGGCTAGCACAGCGCTAACGTACAACAAACCCCGGATAAAGCATCAGACTCAGTCAGCTTGGTTAAAGTCACAGCCAGAGAAACCTCCTAACGTAGCCTGCAATCATGTGCTGCTCCAAAACTTTTTAAATGAAGAACCTCCTTCAAGCTTTCACCTTCCAGCAAGTTCCCGACCCACACCGTTTCCCTGGCTTCTTTCCTTCCAGTCTCTGCCTGACAGAGTCCACACAATTCCTCCCTTTGGCACTAGTTACCCAAACGTCCTAAACCGGACTGCTAACGGGACACATGCCCCATCCAGAAAGGGCGGCCGCACTTACCATCCTCATCCCCCGTCTCCCAGGAACATCCCACTCTGCTTGGCTCCGGGGCCAAAACTCATAGGGAAAGCAGCGGCCACGGCTGACCTTTCCGCCACAGCTCAAGACACTGAACAATAATGAACACCATGCCTGCGCTTTAAAGAGTGCTCGGTTGCCATGGCAACCCCTCCCATTCTCGGGCTAATTAGTGTGGTGTGGCTGTAGGATTTCGTATGGCCCAGGAAGGGGCTGCAGGGGAGGGAGAGAGTCGCTGAGAGTGGCCACTCCTTCCAGGCACCCACTGCGATTGTGTTTCTGTCCTTTCATAGAAAGGAAACCCGGGGAAGGAGGGGGGGGGGTCTATAGGCTGAGTGTTGTTGCCAGGGGCAACCCACGCTGCCATCGTGAGGGGGCTAACCCTGTCTTTCCAGGGGTGGTTCTCTCTGGAGTCCCCACTTTCTCTTCTGGCTCAAAGATGACCCAGCTGGAGACGGGACAAGCCACATGCTGAAAGGCGCGATGCCCTTTCAAACCTCAGAGGGCTCCCCAGTCTTTGCTGGCAAGTCCCGGTCCGGAGCGGAGCTGGCTCCCACAAAGACCGCCTGCAGGTACTCACCGCGAAGTTTTGATGGCGATAATTAGGCTGAATTTTGGAAATAATAGTCATAAGCCAGGACAATTGCAGCCACGGGAGTCTGGTCTTAATCCATTTATTGGATACTAAATTAATAAACACCTCTGCAGGCAAAGGTCCATGATTCATGCTTGGGGGGGGGTGGGGGTGGGCGGGGATTAAAGAAAAAGTGAAGGGTAGATTTTATTTTTTTTCTTTAATCAACACCCCCCACCAGAATGGCACATTTGTCATGGAACTGATAAACCTACATCCTGCTCACCGTAGCTAAGTGCACAGTTTACATTACAATTCTAGGTTTGGGCGGCTGTAACAGGACATAGGGGTTTCATTCGGAGTGGTTTCACTGCCCTAAAGACTCGCCACGCTCTGCCTATTCATCTCTACTCTCCACTGCTACTAGCCACTAATCCTTTTACCGTCTCCATAGCTTCATAAAGCCTCACCTAAGGATATGTTCATTGATTTCAGAGAGAGAGAATGGGAGAGAGGGAGGAAGAAGAATGAGGGAGAGAGGAGGGAAAGAGAGGGAGGGAGGAGAAAGGAAGATGGAGGGGGGGGAGAGAGAAGAAGAGAGAAGGGAGGAAAGGGAAAAAGAGAAAGAGAAAGAGAAAGAAAGAAAGAAAGAAAGAAAGAAAGAAAGAAAGAAAGAAAGAAAGAAAGAAAGAAAGAGGAAGAGAGAAAGAAAGAGAAAGAGAAAGAGAAAGAAAAAGAGAAAGAGAAAGAGCCACATCAGTTGGCTGACTCCCACAGTGCTCAACTGAAGACCTAACCTACAACCCAGGGATGTGCTCTGACTGGGGATTGAACTCACAACCTTTCTGGTGTAGGGGACCATGCTCCCACCAACAGAGCCACTGGCTAGGGATCCATAGCGGGTTTTTGTTTTTTTTTAGACTTTATTTCTTTTACAGTTTTAGATTTCCCATAACCCCCTGCTTCGATACACTGCACAACCTCAGAGCGGCAGAATTTTGTTTCCAAGGACCCGGATTTAGGATGGTGATGGGCACACCAAACATCGCTACTTAAACAGGCGAAAGCCTAGTACAAAACATAGTAAAGATTAGCATGAACGTCCTTGGGAACATAGAAGAGTAAATACTAAAGAGGAAAAACCCGAGTCCGACCCAGAGTTTGAGCTCTTAAAGTGCTATTCAGTGCTTGAGCGGATGGGCCATTCCCCTCAGAGAACGCAGCCCGAACAAGCGCTGGGAGCCAGGAAAAGAACCTGGCCTGTTCCTCAGTCCGTCTGAGCGTGAGCATGGAGGTGGAGGGGCTGATGGTGGGCAAGGCCAGCCTCCATGGCCACTGCTTTTGAGGTAAGGGCTTGGAGCAGGGGATGAACATGGTCTGACTACGCCGTAGAAGGACCCCCTTACTGTCAACAGCACAACTGGAAACTGGGTATACAGTGGTACCTCGAGATACGAGTGCTCTAACATACGAGATTTTTGAGATACGAGCCATCGAGCAAGCGATTTTTGCTTTGAAATACGAGCAACATTTGAGATAGGAGTAATCGCGCGGATCGGCCGGCTGCACACGACCCACCAGTTTACTTCAACTCGAGCGTCTCATAGTTTCCCACGCCTCAAGGTTACGGAACGAATTAAACTCGTATCTCGAGGGACCACTGTATTTGATATCATGTACATCATGAAATGTTACCCAGCCATTAAAAACCAAACACCAAAGAACCAGTCCTGGCTGGTGTGGTTCGGTTGGTTGGGCATGCACCAGTAAGTCACTGGTTTAATTCCCGGTCAGGACACATGCCAGAGTTCTGGCCTTGATCCCGGGGAGCGGGTATGCAGGAAGCAGCCGATCAATGTTTCACTCTCATCATCACTGATGTTTCTGTCTCTCTTCCTTTCCCTCCCTCTCTAAAAGCAATAAAAATAAAATAAATAACTAAGGCATCAAGCACCAATACATGCTACAACATGGATGAGCCTTGAAGACATTTAGACTAAGTCAGTGATCGGCCAACTGCGGCTCGTGAACCACGTGCGGCTCTCGAGCCGTGGTTTGCCGCTCTGTTGACTAATGAGTTTGCCGACCACTGGGATAGGGGCTTAATCACAAAGAACAACGGCCTGTGATTATTGGCATCGAGAGTCTAGGTCAGTGGTCAACAGAGAGGCAAATTGCGGTTTGCCAACCACTGCACTAAGTGAAAGAAGCCAGCTACACAAGGCTACATATTACCTCATTTCCTTCATTTAAAATGTCCAGAAGAGGAAACCTACAGACAGAAAGTAAGTGGTGGCTGCGTAGGGCTGGTGAGAGGGATGGGCACCGAGAGGAGGGATAGCTGGAAAGACGGGGATTTCTTTTTGAGGTGATGCTGTTCCAAAAGTCACTGTGGTGATGGGTGTGTGCACCTGTGAACCACTGAACTACACACTTTAAAGGGCTCCATTGCATGGTAGGTGAATTATATCTCAATGAAGCCGCTCTTTTAGGTGTTGTGGTTGTGTGTGTATTGCCTTAATTTTTGAATGACTTGGTTTTTTTTTGTGTTTTTTTTTTTTTACAGGACAGTATTTTAAAATCCAGGGAGACATGGGAGGATTTAGAATGGACAAGAAGAGATGGGTGCAAGACCAAGTCTGCATCCTGGAGACAGGATTAAGTCTATTTAGTTTCAAGTAATTTAACTCTAAAAAAAAATTTAGAAACACCTTTCCTCCCCTAGAACCTAAAGAAAGTAAGATTTCAGAACACCTAGACAAAACAAATAGAGCGTGCTAAGCCCTCCACAAAACTCAATGACGGGCAAGCCCTACCTTCTGCAGCTTAAAATCTCAATAAAGGGTCACAGGACAGGGGAGTGATTTACGACGAAAGGACGGAGAGGGATTCACGGACGCATTAATGAATCTGATTACCCTGCACGTTACCTCGCCTTCCATCACTTCATAAGCACGGCCTGAAGGAAGCGGGAGGTGTGGCAGCAAGCTTGGAAATCATCACCTGTCCACAGGGCGAGGACGTCCAAGCTGTGCTTATTTAATTAAGAAAATAGAGGGAGTTTACGGCCTTTGGACCCTGGAGGTTCGAATGCTTTTCGCTACTTGAGAGATCTCACAGAAACCAACCAAGGACCCGGGGAGAGGGGTGGGGTGGGAACCCAGCCTGCCACTCAGAGGCCAGTGGGGTGTGGTGGGGGCCAGCCAGGGCTTTATAGGGAGAAGGTTTTTTTTTTCCCCTCTAAAATGATGGTAAAAGTCATACGTGCTGCCGAGATCGGTTTGGCTCAGTGGATAGAGCGTCGGCTTGCAGACTGAAAGGTCCCAGGTTCGATTCTGGTCGGGGGCATGTACCTTGCTTGCGGGCACATCTCCACTGTGGGGCGTGCAGGAGGCGGCTGATCGATGTCTCTCTCTCATCGATGTTTCTGACTTTCTATCTCTCTCCCTTCCTCACTGTAAAAAATCAATAATAATAAAAAAAAGTCATACGTGCTGATGAGGCACTGTGTCTGCAAGTCATGGAGCCAGGTGATGGCAGGGAAGTCGGCACTAGGGGTAAGGGGGGTGGGGGGGACCCTCTGTCTCCTGGGAGAATAACACCGACCATTTGTCACTCTGAGAGAGGACAAGCTAGACAAGGGCAGGGGACAAGCACGTAACTGATTCTTATTGCTCCCTGCCATCATCCATCATTAGGCAGCATCACTTAACCTGGACCACTGAGATTCCACTTTTTACAAATTTGGTTTTGAGGAGTATGGGAGACGGAGGGGGTGGGGGGAGTAATCTCTCTAAACAGTGGTTCTCGACCTTTCTAATGCCGTGACCCTTTAATACAGTTCCTCGTGTTGTGGTGACCCCCAACCATACGATTATTTTTGTTGCTACTTCATAACTCTAATTTTGCAACTGTTATGAATCATATCTGTGTTTTCCAATGGTCTTAGGCGACCCCTGTGAAAGTGTTGTTTGACCCCCAAAGGGGTCTCGACCCACAGGTTGAGAACCGCTGCTCTAGAACGACATGCTTTGTTTGACCATAAACTTGTAAACTGACAACCTTATGTGTCACTGTGATTTACTTATGCCGTCGCTTGTGCCAAAGGAATGTAGGCAAGATAAACGGAAAATACTGTGTGATAAAAAGGGGAAAAAGAGTAGAAAATGCACTGTGTCGCCCCCCTTCTGCTTTGGCTGACAGGAAGCCCAAAGTTAAATTTCCTCCTCTTCCTAACTGTCATTAACCAGGTATTTTATATTGCCTTCCTTTTTGAATGACCGCATAGATGTTAATCAATAGATGTCTCCATTCCTTTAAGAAGCATATATTTTAAAGTCTAAAATAGCCATAAAGATATAATGTCAAGAGCATTAATACATTTTTAAAAGAAGATTCCTATTATTTACCTTTCAGAGACCTGCTGTTGATTTTTTACACCCAGAATTTCGAATTCTTGTTTAATAGCCTTGCAGGAACCAAGGCCTCTGTGGTTTATGCCTGAGAGGTACCACAGCCATCCTTCACTTCACATCCCTTTGGACCACAGAAACCCTGACAGCGCTGGCTGCGTGCGGACCATCCTTCCGCTTTGTAGATGCGGACATTGGGCCTGAGCGAGGCTCAAGGACCTGCACAAACCAGTTTTGATATTTGCTTAAATCAAACAGTTAGGAGAGTAAGTCTCAAAGACCTTTGTACTCCCGAAAACATGTAAATCAAACGTGTACACCTCGGACCTATTTTCCTACTGATGTTATAAAATGAGCGGTATAGTTCCAAAGGATATAACTCTCAAAGGAATAAGCCGGAAACTTCTTTTAGGGGAAAAATTATGCTGGAAACTAGAATTCTTTATTGTGATCAGTAAATATTGCAGAGTCGGGAGGGGACAGACATTGCAACAAGCTTTATACGGATTTAACATTTTAGGTATAAGTACTCTGTTTGCATTACCATTACTTCTACCCCAATTCAACTTCAAATACAACAAGCAAAAAACAAAAAACAAACAAACAAAAACCCTTACCTTTGACAACCCTTCATCAGCTTTAAAAAGTCAAAGATTCCTGAAGTTGATCACGTTACACAAGCAAAGTATCATTCCCAGCCCTGTACTGATTGAGACCGTCTTGCTAATTAACAACAAAACAAAAAACTAATTCAAGATGTAAGGCCTTCTCGATCTTCATTTGCTTTCTCTGCTCCAGCAAACTCCCCAAAGCAGTGAATACATTTTGGATAAGAAATGTACCAGACTTTGAACAGTTTTCAAAAGCATAGTTACTAAAAACGATACGATTTTCCTGACCTTGAACAGGCAGCAAACAAAAGCCCACAGAACTGGTGAGGAAGGTTCCTCGGACTTACAGCAGCCGCTCCGCTCCTGGGCTATGAGGCACCGGATACAGTTCTTGCCATCTTGCTAATTCTCACATGTTGGTGGCAGAGGCAGACACGTATTTTCCCTGGAGAAAGGGCAATGCCTTCCCAGGTGAGGGACAGGGAGCAACCCGGTTACAGGACTGGCAAAAGCCGTGAGTCAGCCCTGAAATGACTCACTCCCCAAGCACGGCCTTCCCGCCACCCCTGCCAGCCAACAGCGATCACCCCGAGCGGGAAACCCCAGCTCTGTTACAGCTAAAGCTGGGGTGTGCACCTCTGAGCCACACAAACCTCATGGGAAAAGAAAAATCTAAACATAATGTCCATGCAGGTACACATACCCAGGCATGAAAACATCTGTCTAAGGCACAGCTGGTCCCACTACTTCTGTGCACAAACCCCCAGCACACCCAAATCAAGACAAAGGCTTCAACGGCACTATAAAAGCACCACCCCCACCCCCTGCAATATGTTACCTCCCCAGTTAGTACACCCCGACACACACCCTCCATTTGAGCCAGATGACAGATAACTGTTCCTGGACTAAATTCTTCACTTCCTGCCTTACCTCAGCTGAACCAGCCTTAGCCCCGCCACCTCTAATGTCCCTCCGTGGTCTTCCCCTGTTGAGTTTGATCAGATTCCCAGATGTTCCTTCTTCAGTAAACTGGTCCTGACGCAGCCGACAAGTGACGCTCTCTGTGATCCCCTTCCCCTGGGTTCCCGGCACATGAGGTGGCCTTGACCAGGCTTTTCCTCATGTCACATATGTTTGCATATCCATTAGACTAGTGGTTCTCAACCTTCCTAAGGCCGCGACCCTTTAAGACAGGTCCTCATGTGGTGGTGACCCTCAACCATAACATTATTTCCGTTGCTACTTCATAGCTGTAATTTTGCTACTGTCATGAACTGTAATGTAAATATCTGATATGCAGGAGGTATTTTCGTTGTTACAAATTGAACATCATTAAAGCATAGCGATTAATCACAAAAACAATATGTAATTATATATTGTGAAATATTTATTTCTAATTACAAATAAATGAAATTTTGTCTTAAATCGTGGTGTAGCATGGGTAACAGTCTTCATATGACAACAGTAAACTACATTGCTACATTTTGCTACACCGAGGAGCGGTGTGTTGGTTCCTAAGACCATGGGAAATAGGTGTTTTCCAATAGTCTTAGGCGACCCCTGTGAAAGGGTCGTTCGACCCCCAAAGGGGTCTCGACCCACAGGTTGAGAACAGCTGCATGAGACATATCCATGTGAACTCTGATGTGACCTTGTTGGTTGGGCCCTGAAGGGTTGCTGGTTCGATTCCTGATCAGGGCACATGACCAGGTTGCAGGTTTGATCCCCAGTCAGGGGCGTATGGGAAGCAACCAATAGATGTTTCTCCCTTTCTCTTCTTCTCCCTTCCTCTTTCTGTAAAAATCAATTTAAAAAAATCTTTTTTAAAAAATAGCACTGCCTACACCTTGAACAGGAACTGTTTCCATTAATGTACAATTAAGCACTCCACATGTATGATCTCATGTAATCCTTATAACCATGCTATGAATTAAATCACACGCTGATCAAATTAAACGTGCAATATGAGGCAAACGGAGCAAGCGCTCAGGAAATGCCATTCGCTAGCATTTGCTCAGCACTTCACACTTTCTGGAGAACTTACACGAGACATCCTATGCTCATCTCTACCCCCTGTGAGGTGCCTGGGACACTAGTACTTCACTAAGTAGGTCCAAAGAAGGTGAGTGACGGACGCCACATCCACAGCAGTTACCTACCCAGAGATACCCACTGCCAACATCGGAATCCCTGCAGATTCTGTCCAAGCTTCCCCAGGATACTGATCCACAAGTCCAAAGTGACACCATGTGAGCAGCTGCTAGGATCACCTGTGGATGGTTGATGAAGTCGAAAGGCTTCTGTTCTGGTGCATGGATTGGCTTGTACAGTGGCACCTCGAGATACGAGTTTAATTCGTTCCGTAACCTTGAGGCGTGGGAAACTATGAGACGCTCGAGTCACGGTAAACTGGTGGGTCGTGTGCAGCTGGCCGATCCGCGCGATGACTCCTATCTCAAATGTTGCTCGTATTTCAAAGCAAAAACCGCTCGCTCAACAGCTCGTATCTCAAAAATCTTGTATGTTAGGGCACTCGTATCTCGAGGTACCACTGTATCTATGAACCTCTGTGGTGGTGGCGGCAGCAGCAGCATCAGCACTGATACTACAGTAGCAACAGTCCTAGTGATGGCAGCCACAGCAGTCCTGGTGGCAGTCAGTCCCTGTGAAGGCTACCACGTACCTCCCGTACTTACTATATGCCAGGCACTGTGCTTGCTGTGCCACGCTGGCTTTTATTTAATGTCAGCATCTCGGTTTCGGGTAGGTATTACCATCACCCCACTTTACGGATGTACACCCTGAGGCACAGAGAGGTTCATTACCCGGTCTAGGGTCATAAAGCTCACGCGTCTGCCAGGCAGAAGGAGCGTGATTCCCGGCCAGCACACCGCCTGTCCCGCTGGGTGCCACTCCGGAAAAGGGGGAGGGGAGTCCCCAATTATTCACTGCTTCACAATGGAACCCGTTTCCTGGCACACTTTTCCTGAATATTCTTGAATGAAATGCATCACAATAGCTAGCTCGGTAGTGGACGGTTAGGCCCCAACAGAAATCAACTTCTGTGAATTAAAACGCAAATAAGGACAATACATCGAATTCATTTGTTAGAGCAGAGGCTGGAAACGACAACTCCCAGCCCCATCAATTCTGCTGCCACCTGTTTCTCTAAATAAAGTTTCCTTGGAACTCAGCCACGCATTGTCTGCGATGGCTTTCACACCACAGTGGCAAAACCTACACTATTTACTCTAAGAAGGCTTGCAGGAGCCAGGCAAAAGAATGCATGCAAACAGGGCAAATGGAAATTACGTGCCAAAGGTATTTTATACAGCAGATTAGGGGGGGTGGGGGGAGCAAAACAAAATAATGTAAGTTATTTCATTAATAATTTTGAAATTTGCTATGTTGAAACGACAGCATTTGGGACATACCGGGTTACAATATATTTTTAAAAATAACCTCACAAAACTAATTCCTTTCTATTCGCCCTCTCCCGGTCCAGGACCCCTCAGGGGATGTCTGCCTGCCTAAGAAGTTATAATTTTATTTACTTAAGTTTCATATTCAGAGGATGCTTTATATAAAGGAACTGCAAGACCACTTTATTACCAGGCTTACATAGAGACTGAAATGAAATATATCACTTCTTAGGAAAACAGTGTCTAGCCTTTAATGACGAAAAGCACCCAAATGTGAAACAGAAGATACCCTGTGAGCAGTTTTCCGGAGACTAACAAACAGACTCTAGACAGACGTATTAGGGCATGAAAAATTTCCATCCACTTCAAATCAAGACAATGATTCTTCAACAAAATATAATACTTTAACTTTTCCTAATAAACTTCTATTCAGTTTCCCAAAGTCACTCCCCAAAAGATTCTTGGGATGTTTGTGGGTGTCGTAGCAATCACTGAACCCTGATCCTTCAGCACCTTTGTTAACATTGAAATAGAGCACCACTGGGGGAATTGGTAAGAAAGCTAGACTGAAGAGGGAATGCACACTCTGATTCTCTCCCCCCTCCCCCAACCCCCAAATTGGCAAATCTATGCTTGGGAAGGCTAAGTCTAAAGCTCCCCAAAGTGCAGTTCATGCACTTTCTCTTTAATTGCATCCCTGGGACATATGGGCCTTTGAATCTCAGCTCCCATTGTGCCCATGTCACACCCTCGTTTCCAAAACCTGCAGATGGCCTGAAAACCACAGTATGGGACACTTGGTCCAGTGCTTCCTTGAGCTGCAAGAATGCGAGCCCGCCCTCCTCCAAAGGTCTTTCTTCCATTCTTATTCCTTTCCGGTTTCCTGGTTTTAAGGACGGCCTGTGCACCTGCAGCCCGGACCTC
>PVJN01001668.1:48735-134551 GCA_004026805.1 Lasiurus borealis
TCTCTTCCTCTCCTCAGAATACTGCACGCTGCTGGGCTTCCTTCCCCCCTCCTCTCCCGCACACGGCGGATGCCGAGGCCCCACGCTGCCTCCCGCCCACCTGTGAGTCCCCGGGAAACCAGGAAGTTCCCCATCTTCAGGCCTGCCCCTCCCCTCTTGGGGACCAAGGCGCCTGGGGCTTTCCTGTGGACAACCTCTGCCACAGTGTGTCCCTGCCAATAGGGGACCCCTGAATCGATTAACAGTGGAGCTGGCGTTTAACCCTCAATAGTGAATTTAACTCCTTCCTGAATTAAGAGCGAAACGGCAAATCAATGGTACCTAATATTTAATTAGGGGTTACTCCAACCAAAAATTTTAATTAAATCTCAAAGAACCCAATTGAGGCAAGTGGACAAGCCAGAGATATCATTCCCTTATTTACATGAAGGAAGTGAGCAGATACAGCCTGAGTGACAGCCCAAAGTCACGTGACTAGTAGGCAGTAGGACCTATGCCTAGATTCTATGCTCTTCCTCCTCCTCGCAAAGCCAGAAGGGCACGTGGATTGCTATGGCTGCCGTCTATGATGAGATGTCTATGATGAGACGCCTACCAAAACTGGGAGGAAGCGCCTAGGAGCTTCCCAGCCATTTGACATGGCTGCTTAATTATTTTTATATTCAAAGGTAACAGTGCACCACCAATTGGCAACAATAAAAAAGAACAGCTTTTTCACCACAGAGTGTAAGAAATGCTGCTATAGAATGTACCAATGTTAAACTGAGTACTGCTTTTAAGAATTTTATTTTATATTTGTGTACACACAAATCTACTATTGTTATGTATTATTAATAATTCTTCCTCAATACTTATAAGTGCAAAATGTCTATCCCCAAAATCTGATATCACAGCCCGACTAAAAGTTCTCCAAACTGCACAGAAGATAAAATCCAGACATTCTTTGTATTTCAATCTTTCCATCTTCATACCTTCCACTCCTCTTCTAAAGTTGTGATACCGTTACAATTTAACCTAATGCTACATAATAACAGGCTAATATGCAAATTGACCGAACGGCGGAATAATCGGACGCTATGATGCACACTGACCACCAGGGGGCAGATGCTTAATGCAGGAGCTGCCCCCTGGGGTCAGTGTGCTCCCACAGGTGGAGTGCCACTCAGCCAGAAGCTGGGCTCATGGCTGGCGAGCGCAGCGGTGGTGGCAGGAGCGGGCCTAAGCTGGCAGTCAACATCCCCCAAAAGGGCTCCCACACTGCAAGAGGGTGCAGGTTGGGCTGAGGGACTTCTCCCCTTTCCTCCGCCCGCCAGTGCACAAATTTTGTGCACCGGGCCTCTAGTAATTAATAAAAGGAAAGGAGCAAAGATAAGGCCAAATATTATAGGCTTGCCCAGTAAAGTCTGGGTGAAATAAGAAATGTACTTGGCTGTCAGTCACACTTGGGAACAGGTAATTGGGCAAGGCCTCTGCAAATGGGGGGAGATTTGATTTACCTTAGGCCAGTGGTCAGCAAACTGCGGCTCATGAACCACACGCGGTTCTTTGGCCCCTTGAATGTGGCTCTTCCACAAAATACCACGGCGGGCGCGCACGTACAGTGCAATTGAAACTTCGTGGCCCATGCGCAGAAGTCGGTTTTCAGCTCTCCAAAGATTTCAATTGTTGTCCTGTTGATATTTGGCTCTGTTAACAAATGAGTTTGCCAACCACTGCCGTAGACTCCTAAACAAAGGAGTTTGCTCTCCTGAAGATGTGTGCTCCTGCTCTCTTGACTCCTGGCTCTCGGAGCTCTCGCACTCCTGCGTTTGCCCACGTGACCAGCAGCCATGCGGGCCCCAACAATGGGCTGGTGGAATGCCACTAGCCTAATGCAGCCCTGGACCCAGCTCCACCATGGAAAGAAAACTCCAGATGCTGGCTTTGCTTCTAGCTCTACTGAATCCTCAACTGCACCTCTTGCAGATTTGGATTAAGGCAGTGGTCGGCAAACTCATTAGTCAACAGAGCGGCCAATCGAGGCTCGAGAAGCCGCATGTGGCTCGTAAACCGCAGTTTGCCAACCACTGGATTAAGGGAAATGGGACTTGGCAAACCCAGAAATGTTAATTCCACGAAATTAAAACTTTTAACCACATGTCATTCTCCCACGGGGAAGGTGGAGGCCTCCGGAAGTGCTTATTCCAGCGGTACCCCACTTCCACAAGCAAGGGAGAAAAACCATCCATACATTTCTCTGATAACAGTTTTACTCAACCCTCACTCATCCACAGAATGCCCACGGTACTCAGGGGAGCTGGGCTGGGGATGAGATCGCTCACGCCAGCCCTGCAAACCCCTTCACCTTTGCCAGATGCTCTCCTCGCTTCCTGTGGCCCTAGAAACAGGGAAGGAGGAGGCACACCTACGCGGGGGATCCTGGGAAGAACTTTCTCCTTCCTAATAAAAGAGCGGCCCATTTAGGCCCGGCCTGCATTCCATTCAGGAGTGGATGTTTACTCTAAGATGCCAAGGTCTTTGTTTGCTTTACTCGGTAATGCATCCTCTCAAGGGCACAAGAGGTGGTCACAGACTCTCTGTTGAAAGAAGTGAATACGGATGTGCTGTGAGGATGGGATGGCTGAAGGACCAGGAGAATCACAGAGGCATCTACACAAAGCCCCGGCATTGCGGAGCCTCTTAAACAAGTGCGTAGTATTAAGTGTGACACTTACGTGTACAAACTGTGTAGGTCACTGGTGGTCCAGTTATTCTATTATTTTTTAAATATATTTTTATTGATTTTTTTACAGAGAGGAAAGGAAAGAGATAGAAAGTCAGAAACATCGATGAGAGAGAGACATCGATCAGCCGTCTCCTGCATGCCCCACAGTGGAGATGTGCCCGAAAGCAAGGTACATGCCCTCAACCGGAATCGAACCTGGGACCTTTCAGTCCGCAGGCTGGAGCTCTATCCGCTGAGCTACACTAGCCAGGGCGGCGGTCCAGTTATTCTGTGTCTTGTTACTGAAGAGTCCGAGTCTGCCCAGAAAGAGACTGAGGGGCTAGCATGTATGTGTTGCAGACAATGAAGAGATCCTGTGGGAAAAGGAAGGGAGAGGACACCAATGGGGAAGAGGCTGAAACTCCGGAAGACCAAAATCCATGGTGACCACGAGAGGTTAGTGTCTAGCTCAAACCTGTATAGTGGTTGATGCTGGTAACAAGTCAACGATGGAGCAAGGTCAGCAGTGGCCACCGAAGCTGGAATATTATGCCCAAGCCAGATGGACATCACAGAGTTGTGGCCAAGTTCAAATCGAGGCCAGAGAAGTGAGAATCAAAGACAGAATGCATGGGCCCAGGTTCTGTTGGCCACACTGAGAACCACTAGGTTGCGGCCTCACCTGAAACAGCCAAACAGCCAGATGGCCTTGGGATGGGGTCATTTTAAGAAGGGGGTTCTCGGAATACTGTGAGGACTCCCGCCAGAGGAGGAAGACAATGAGAAACAGGGCGCCGTGGAGGAGGGCAGGTGAGCAGGCTAATGACAGATGCTCTCAGTCCTGTGGTGGATCGCACGATGAGGTCATGCTGGAGTGGGAAGGTTGACATCAGGTTGCGGAGTGTGGGAAAGCATGGGTGAGTGGGGGGTGGGGGGGAGCAGGGAGGTCCCCTCCTCTTCCCAGGCTGGCACAAATGTGAACCAGGACCAATCAGAAAGCACAATGCTCGATGACTGGCAACACTATAGGACCTGCCACGGAGAGGGGAACGTGGGCACTATCCAGACAGGGCTGGCAACCTGGAGGGAGGAGAGGTCAGTGAGTCCAGAAGCTGCAAGTTCACGACTAAATGAATGGTTCACCAGCTCCCTGATCCGGGATATTGTTTTGTGTCTGGACTCACTCTGTGTTCATTCAAAGCTGGATACTTAAGAATGTGATCGCTTTTACAACATACGTGTATTATGTTCCAATTTTATAAAGTTTTTAGAAGGCTCACCAATCAACCCAACTGAGGCAAGGGAATAATGAAATTCTACGGTGGTTATGGGGAGACCATGAGAAACTGAGGGACGGAGAGGGCTGTGTGGTGAAAAAGAGCAAGTCCACCCCAATGAGGGAGTAAAAACAATGGAAAGATGAGATAGTTCTCAGTAATTCAAGATATTAAAAAAAAATAATTGATCCTGAGAGTCAATAAGTATGTGTTGAAAGAGAAGGGAGCAGGGAGGAAGGGAAGGAACGAAAGACTTGTTCTAAATCAACCTAGAAGCCCAGGCACAGACAGAAGGGCCAATCCTTGGCGTAAATAAAGAAAACAGAAGGCCCAACCCCCGGCGTAAATTCCATCTGGCAACCCTCAGAGCTGCCTCCCTCTGGGATATGACCTAGTGCCATTTTAGCTAATGTTCGTAATTAAACCCTTTTTATCTTAACGAAACCCCAATCTCTCTCTAGTCATCATTCTGCTTCTCAGTCTACCCTATTGAACAGGTCATACATTGTCCCTTTATTCAGACTCACTCTGAAAATCTGCCGAGAAATACAAATTAGGAGGCAGCTGTCCCTCTTTATAGACTCCGGCAAGACATTAGTCATTCGAGTGCCAAAAGGGCCCGGGAACTGTGAGACTGATAAGGATGCCGAGGTAGAAAACGAAAGGCAGAGGATGAGGAGGGAAAGAAGCGGCCAAACACTCTCCCTTGCCCACAGCCAGGAGAGTTTGTCAAACGTGCATTTTCAGTGCCCGGCCAGTTATTACTTCTAATAGAGGCCCAGTGCACAAAATTCATGCATGGGTGGGGAGGATCCCCTCAGCCCAGCCTGCACTCTCTCCAATCCAGGACCCCTCAGGGGATGTCCAACGGTTTAGGCCTGTTCCTGGGAATCAGGTCTAAACTGGAAGACAGACATCCTTCTCACAATCTGAGACCTCTGGCTCCTAACCACTCACCTGCCTCCCTGCCTGATCGCCCTTAACGGCCTCTGCCTGCCTACTTGGTTGCCCCTAACTATACCCCTGCCAGCCTGGTTGCTCCTAAATGACCCCCCCCCCTGTCAGCCTGGTTGCCTGCAACTGCCCCCCCCCAGCCAGATCACCCCTAACTACCCCCGCCTCATTGCCAGCCCAGTCACCTTCAACTGCCCCCCGCTGACAGCCTTGTCACTCCTAACTGCCTCCCGCACCGGCCTGGTCGTCCCTAACTGACCCTTCGCAGGTCTGGTTGCCCCATGTAGCCTACTATTCAGTTGTTGGGAGGGTGTCCCAACCAGTTTGCATATTCCTCTATTATTAGTAAATAAAGCTCCACTTCATCTCAGTTTCTTCCCCTCTGAATGAAATGATGAGGTGGGGTCGCCAGTCACCATAGCAGCACACACCAGTTTAGCACGGGTTCTTGCTTTGACATGTTTGAATTCAGAGACAAATCCACCCCCCTATACTCGCCAAATTTTTTTAAGCTAGAATATATAAGAACACAATGGTTCTCAGGGACAAATAAGTAAAAAGCCAAATTGGGAAGGAAGAGTTTGAACTGCGATGAAAAGTGTGAAAAATAAAATGAGCACTTCAAAAAAATCTGAGCCATAAACCAAAGTGATGGCAATTATTAGAAACAGCGTAAGCCCACTGGATTCTTGTTAGTGGAGAGCTGGAAGGAGCCTGAGAAATGACTCCATTCATTAGCACCTGCACATAGGAAGGCACTGAGATGAAGTGACCACTCTCCCGTTGCTTAAAAAAAATTAAGCCAAGGCCCTGGCCAGTTTGGCTCATTGGATAGAGTCTTGGCCTGGGGACCAAAGGATCCCAGGTTCGATTCTGTTCCAGGGCACACACCTTGGTTGCAGGCTCAATCTCCAGCCCTGGTTGGGGTGCTGTTGAGAGGCAACCAATTGATGTCTCTCTCTCACCCCCGCCCCCCACTCCCTTCCACTCTCTTAAAGGAAAAAAATATCCTTGGGATGAGGATTAACAAAAATAAAAAATAAATAAAATAAAGCCAAGGAGAGGCTATCTCTTTGAGAATGGATGTAGCCGATTTTAAATATTCATGAGTATAGGCTGGGACATCAGAAAAAAAAAATCAAATGGAGAATCTTACTTGGAAACGGCTGAAAGCATGTGCCCTGTGTAAACCAGAAATGTATGGGCACGGCCTTGGTGGAGTCTACTTTCCAGAAGGAAAAGGAGGCCTGGTGGGGAGGGGACGCGGGTTGACCCAACTTTCTAGGACTCCTTTCTCTTGCTTATTCATGTGTTAAAGTGGATGGCGGCAAGGCCTAACGGGAAATTAGCCAGCCTTCGACGCAGCCAAGATCTGTTACGTAGAAATGGGAACGCCAGCACATATTCCACGGAGCAGCTGGGAGTTGCTGGGAAACAGGAGGTGAGGCGATGCTCGGAGGCCAGGGTATTCCCACCCCGGGGCCTGGAAAGGGCTGGCTTAGGCTGCACTCTGAGCATCGCAGACCAGAGACCAGGGTTCCCAGTGAGCGATTGGAACTGCCCCTCGGGATGAACTGCTTGCTCATCTGCAACCCGGCACTTTTCTTCAGGACCAGCGAACGGCCCTTTCACAGGGGTCACCTAAGACCATCGGAAAAATGCAGATATTTACATCATGATGCATAACAGTAGCAAAATTTCATGGTTGGGGGGGTCACCACCACATGAGGAACTGCATGCAAGGGTCTCGGCCTTAGGAAGGTTGAGAACCACTGTTCAGGACACTGTGCCTGGGCAATTGTATGCAGGAAAGCGTTCCAAGTTGACTACCTCAGCGATTCAGCAAAACGGTACAAAATGAAAAAATGACAGAGAGCAAACACGCTCCTAGATCCAAGGCAGACAGAAACGCACGTGCGACAATAAAACTTTCTCCTCACCCCGTTAGAGTAACGTGTTTCATTCACCCACATCTTTAGTGACCCAACCGGCTTTACCAAACCAAAGTCCGCATTCTTAGGTGTGGAGAATAGTCCCAGGATTCTGATCATCCTTCCCCCAAGCATGTATTTATCTTTCTGTACACCAACGCCCAAATGAATGCATGTTCTTCCTAAATCCTAGTGGAGGTGCTGAGTTCAGTCCGTGGGGAATAAGTTAAGTGACGAGTCCCAGGAGGAAATAAATACCTTAAGGCTGGGACAGCCACACAACAGGTAGCATCAGTGGTCTCTGCCATGACACATGCCTTGCCTCTCTCCATCAGGACAAGTATAATCATCATTCTGTATTGGCCACCATGATCACCAGTGGCCCCTGTGAGCCAGAGTGTGAACGAGGATCCAGACATGATCAGTGTAACCACCCCCCTACACACAGGTGATCTGCCCTTACTCCATCGGGGAGAAAACGGGGATCTTCAAGGACAGACCTGTGGCGGGTGAAAGCAGTGGGACGGCATTTCCTATAAAACTTCGCCCAGTCCCACGAGACACGCCTCCCGTGTCTCCATCTTCATCCGTCATTCAATCCCGGACCGTTGGGAGAATAACGGTTCTCCAAACGGTTCAGGATTCCTCCCATCAACCACACACTGCCTGAAAGACAACCAACTGCCTCCTTCCCCAGCAACTAGCCACAAAGTTGACTTGTTTTCTGAGAACTGGGGGAGCTTTATGGCCTGGAAGATGTAGAAAAACAGGCCCAAGTTCAATGATTTATTGTGTCACTGCACTTGGGGAGGGGGTTGGGGATGTTGAATTAAGAGTTTAAATTCTGTGGTTCAAAATAAAAATTGATATTAATTAATTAATTCTGGGATAAAAACAATAAAACTCAGGGACCAGGATACACAGGACTAGTTGTTTATATAAACACCGGTGAGCTCTAAACACACCTCCTCAGCCTGTCTCCGCATTGCCCTCATCCATGATCGAAGGCCATACAGCCACATCCATTTAAAGCCGGTTGGATCACTAAAGATGTGGGTGAAATACGTTATTCTAATGGGGTGAGGAGAAAGTGTTATTGTCGCAGAACAGAAACAGGAAAAATCCAGGCATGATCGGTTCTTCTCTTCACTCCCTTGTCTATTTTATTAACTTGCACCCACTCCTCAATACTCAACGTCAGAGGGTCTAGAGCAGTGGTTCTCAACCTTCCTAATGCCGCGACCCTTTAAGACAGCTCCTCATGTGGTAGTGACCCCCAACCATCAAATTATTTCCGTTGCTACTTCATAACTGTAATTTTGCTACTGTCATGAACTGTAATGTAAAATATGTGATAGGCAGGATGTATTTTCGTTGTTACAAATGGAACATAATTAAAGCATAGTGATTAATCACAAAAACAATATGTAATTATATATTGTGAAATATTTATTTCTAATTAGAAATAAATGAAATTTTGTCTTGAATCGTGGTGTAGCATGGGCAACAGTCTTCATATGACAGCAGTACACTACATTGCTATACTTTGCTACACCGAGGAGCGGTGTGTTGGTTCCGAAGACCATGGGAAATAGGTGTTTTCCAATAGTCTTAGAGGAGACCCCTGTGAAAGGGTCGTTCAATACCCCAAAGGGGTCTCAACCCACAGGGTTCATTTACTTACACCTGCACATCCGTGCCGCCTCTAGGCTGCACCCTAAAGCCTGTGCATTAGGCAGGCTTCCCAACACAACCAGAACAAAGAACAGAAACGCCTGGGCACCCAGGCCAGTTGCTCAAGGCCCTGCCACTCTTCCCAAACTGCCTGCTCAGCGATTGAAAACCTTTCGAGCAACATGCCGTAACAAGGAAGAGTGCAGGAGCTGTGGGCAGGCCAGGTGAGTAATGGGGAACAGGCGGCGATCTGTTAACAGAGCATGAGGCGGGGAAGGTCTGAACTGTGGACACTGGCAGGGCCCCAAGTCTGTGTATGTAAATCAGGACCTGCCTCGGCACAGCCCCACACAGACAGACGGGCCCCTGAGCAGCTGGGGCCTGTTCTCGGATGCAAGGAGGCTGGTCAGGGTCAGGTACATCAAGCTTTGCAGTTTTTTTTAAACTTCCTGCGCCTTTCGCACCGCTGGCCCTGCGGACGAACAGGCTGTGTCCAGAATCCAGGAACTGCAAAGCCTGGTCCAACCTGCCCTCCCACCTCTGCTTGGGACCGCATTCCCCTCATTTGCAAGGTACCTCTGATTAAGAGGCTCCGAGAGCTCCAGCTGTGAGCTCCAACATACATGGCATAGTGGAAGCCTTCTTGGCATGGATGAAGTCAAGTGAGCAAGTCAAACACATATAGGCCAGTGTTTTAGAGTGAATGCTAAACACACACACCACGGAGGAAATGAAAGGGGGCCAGGCCGATTTTCCTCCTGCCGTTTCTCAGGCCACAATGAACATATGAAACAGGTTTTACCTTTAGCTTTAATTACCTTGTGGGATTTATTTATTAATTGGCTCAGCAAAACTGGTCTCGGTGTTCCACTTATGTAATTGCTATAACCTTAAACTGTCCCACGGAAAACAAGATCCAGGCGTGCCTACAAAGATTGCACATTCAAACCCTTGTCCTTTCCCTAAGCCCAAAGCTTAAAAACCAGCTATGCAAACATATGAAAGACACTTTTTAAAGCTTCTCGAAAGAGAATCTAAAACATTTGCCGCGAGTGAAGTTTTCATCATGGTAAACACACAGAAGAGCGGGTGTGTGCGGGTGAAGGGATATGATAATATTTTTAACTGGGGTACATCTCCTTCATTTCAGGAAGGCAAACTCGGAGTCTTTCGCACTGTAATTCCAAAGCCAAACAGTATTCCCCTTTTGAGTCAAACACTGACAAATGGAGCATGTGGCACCCTTTAATGAGCTGTTCTGGCCTTTCCGAGTGGCTGAAAGTAGGACAGCCATTCATTAGAGAAAGTGGATAGCACCGAGCAATTACGTAATCCTGCAGGGCACGCTGATGCTAAGGGTGCCCAGCCCCCACGCGCTCTCCGCCACGAGGGAAATTTCTACTACCGCTTACTAGGAAAGGAAATAATAATATGTGTTTAACTTAACGACGCAGTACATCTGGAAAATGTTAAATGCTCCTCAATTCTCTATACTTTCACCATCTAGTCAATAGGAAGGCACAGGGTTCAAAAGCCCTAACGAGAACTGTAATAAAAAGGGAACTGCATAGAGATGCCATTTTTACTGAGCATAAAAAGAGGGGGGAAATAGAAAATCATCCACATTGACACCTTAACCCAGTGACTATTAAATCAGGGGCAATTGTGTCCCCTGGGGCCTGGAGATACCAGGGGGAGGGACTGTCGCTGGCGCCTGGGCTGCTGCCACACATCCCGGGGTGCAGAGGCGGGGCCCCCAGCACAGAACTGTCCTGTCCAAAATGTCAATGGGGCCAAGGCTGTGACCCAATAAATAAATTTTAAAAAAATGGTGAAAGGAGGCCAAACGGAAAGAACGTGAAACAGAATTCTGAGCAGGTTTCAGTATGAATCGCTGGCCAGGTGACACGGACCAGCACAGAACTAGAAACTTTAGAGAACTAGGAGAAAAAAAAAAAAGTAGGTTACAAAAGTGGACAATGAGGCCCCAGCGTGGAGGAGGGCTCGGGCTGGAGAAACACAGAGGGATGGTACTCACGCTGGCTGGGGAGGCAGGGGAGAAGCGAGCATTCCTTTAGAGGCCGGGCAGGTGCGGGGAGAGCCTGAGGCCAGGCCTCCATCCCGGGAACCGAGCGGGACTGAGAGGGGGCGGGGGAGATGCTAGGCAGAGAGGTGCCAGGAAGGAGGCGGCGACTGCCGGAGTCACAGGCCTGGGGGCGGGGTGGGGATGAGGGGGGCCGGGCGGAGCACACCGCACCTGGGAGCTTTCTGCCAGAGAGAGGCCGGGGCAGATCTGGTGGCACAGCATGAGCAGTGAGAAAGCGGGCAGGGGCTCTCTGTGCAAATGTTTGGTTTGTGAAAAATGAGTGTTCGAAGGAAAAAACCCTACTCACACTCACCTCCCTTTATTCTATAGGTAATTTCTATAGTTAACATCCTATTAGAATATTTAGATGTACTTAGTACAGAGAGAGTGTGATCCAGGAAATTCCTGGAGAAGGAACTTGTGACAGCACAAGAGAGAGAAGTCTGAGGGAATTCGGTCCCAGGGAGGCAAGAAAAAGTTAAATCAAGAAGACAGAGCCTGCCCATCAGAAAGGCTGACACAATTCAAACCCCAGCTCCTGAGGGCATTCATCGGAGTTTCTTAACTATTTACAGACCCTGGGAAGTATGGTTAGAAAACAACACAAACCAGCAGCTCATTCAGCCTTCCCACTGGCAAAGGTATCTCCCTATTTTAAGTTTCATTTCTTTGATGAGATACCATGGATGTTGTCGGGATATTTTCCATTTGTATTTCACCATTTGGAAACTTCTCGTTTATGTGCTTTACTCACATTCCTACTAAAACCTGTATTATTTCCTTATTGATTTGTAAGGTCTCTTTATTTATTAAGGTTATAAATCTATGGTTTTAAATGTTGCAAAAAACTTTTCTTGTTTATTGTTGCCTTAATGAAGAGCAGTTTGCCCATGGGTGTATGATACATCAAAGCCATAACGTGCATGCTGATTTAACAAATCGACTTTTGAGACTTTACCTTAGAGAAACAGTGTTGAATGTGCACACTTGTACACATTTATAAAATAGCAACACAAATAATGGAAATAATCCAATAACAGAAATTTGACTGAACGTATAGCCACTAGGAGAATTCTATAGTCATGAAAAAAAGCATGGGGATATTTTAAGACATAGTAATATTCTTTAAAGTAAAATCAAGATAGACTATAACCTACGTGTAAAGGGAGGGGAAAGTATACATACAACACAATGTAAATAGGGTTGGCTCTGGATGGTGAGATTATGGGTAATCGTAATTTTAAGGTTTTTGTTATTTTGCCTATTTTTCTAATTTTTATAGTCAATAAGTCCTGCCTTTTTATTTGGGAGGGGGTGGCCACAAAACCCAGTAAGTCCTGTGGTGGTTCTTACTCTGGTTACTACCTTTTCAGCAGCACATCTGGGTATCAGAAAGAGCCCACCTGAGGCAGGAGCAGGGCCCTCCCCCAGGGTCAGAGGCCAGCGCAGGGAGACACGGAGGAGAGGGCAGGTGCTTGGGGCTTGGGGCCCCAGGGAGCTTAGGCGGGGAGCCCAGCACTATCTCAAACCCCGACCTTTGTTCCAGATCATGAGGGGAACCCCAGCTTTCCAATGGGACCTTCACAAACCTGGGGGGGGGGCGGTGGTGGCTTTTAGCCTGAGGTCACTAACAGAAGTCACCCACTAAGATGCTAACACAGGGCCACTTACGTGGAGATCAACAACAACCAGGAGACAGACAGCTGAGCTGGGGCTGGGATTCTCTTTGGGTGCCACCCAGAGTTCATCAGGATCATCAGCCCAAGTAAAACGCACAGCCCCAGGGATGCAGTGAGGAGCCATGGCTATTGACAAAGTGGGAGCAGCGGAAAACGTTTACCCCGTTTTACCAGCTAGCACCCTGGGAGGGAAGCGAGCAGGAAAACGGGGTGGTGACTTCCTGGATGTACACGCCATGGCACTCATTTGAGACAGTGAACTATTACTCACCAGCGAGTGAGTGTTTCCATGGATCAAACCCTCTTGCAAATAGCAATGGAATTATGGAACCAGGGACCCAATATTTAAACACAGAAATGAGGATGAGAAAACGCTGGAGGAGAGGCAGAAGTCTTTCCCAGGACTTAACTCTCAGCCTTTCTCTAATTATTCCGACATGTAATTAATTTTATGTCGGAATAATTACCACTAACTTTCTAAAAACTGATGGTAAAAAACTAAAACCATCCAACATTTGCTTTTCACTTAGCACCACAAATTATCCCAGTAAAAGCAGATTGAGCTAAGTAGCCGTCAGACACATTATTATTCGTTTCTTTTAAATGTAACTCAGTTTAATCTGAAAGACCACCTTCTTCACATTTAAAACTGTGACTCTCTTGAAAGGCACTTTTAGCAACTCAATAGAAATCAACCGAACACATTCATGTGTCCCCTAGAGGAAGGGATTAGCATTTCAGTCTCTCTTTATTATGTTCTTTTCTTTGGAGACATTTACTTTGGGGAATCGGGGAATCTCGACAAAACGTGCCTTATCAGGTTTCCCCAGGCAGATTGCAAAATCCCGGCATGTGTCAACTCGCAAAACAAGCACAGAATATTCACCAGATGACCATTCAGCTCCGGTAACTCCCCCCGATTCCCGCACTCAGTTTATAAGACAATTTACAAAGAGATGGTTATCCTGGTGCAGATTTCTTAGTCACATCAAGCACAAGGCCAGGAGAAGTGCATAAACTTCTGAAGAGAAATCTTTTGAAATAAAAGAAACTACTCTTCCTCAAAACCCCCCCTAACCCCCCGCAAAAACCTACCATCCACATTTTATCAGGTGCAATAAAACTTCACTCTCATTGCTTCACTTCTGGCCAACTGCCATTCAAAAATAATAGCAAAAATGATCTTTCCTTCTCAGAGATGAATTCCTTCTCCAAAAGCATGTTGCATGACCAGTGCCTCCTTATCTGGTAAGTCTGTCATGTCCTCGATTTTAACAAAGCATTAGTATCAGTACACGTGACCCAAATCGGCACTTACCCATACGTTTAGAAACTAAATACAGTGCTCACAGAGACGGCAAAACCTGTTCCCCCGAGGTTTAAAAAAAAAAGTCCTCTGCAGAATTTCACACGATCGCATTCACGGCAAGGTACACACGACTCACAAGCAGTGCCAGTAAGAGTAAAAGCCCTATCTTGGGTGTCTGGTCCCCCCCTTCAGTTTCTGTCCCCAGTAAATGGCCGCATCGTTAGCAGTCCAGACAGGAGCCTGGGAGCCGACAGACACAAAAACGGGCTTTCTGCAGCTGGCCGGTGCTGCCGGGCTTTTATGTGGTGTCTTGGGCTCTGCTTGCTTAATTCATTCCTCACTCTCCCACTGAAAAAGCAAGTCCAGCCTGGCGAGGCTGGCGGGCAGTTCTTGGCTGGGGGGAGGAAAGCAGCCAACCGCCTTCTATGCACCGACAAATGTGCAAAGACCCTTGGTTTTAAAAGATAATAATAAAACTTATTATTATTATTATTATTCTTTCCTTTTCTTTTCTTTTTTTTTGGAAAAGAAAAAATGCTCCAGGACAAAACCAAGTAGATTGTGACCTCAGAAAGTCCACCCTGACAACAAAGATCTTCCCTTGAGGGGAGCTTCATTGACCGCTATTTATCCTGGTCTTTACATAGCACGCTACTGAATAGTTGCCATGGCAATTCGGTAAACAGGATTCGAGTGACCACCGAGGGGTTTAGTGGCATTGTTTTCTTGAGGGAGAAGAATGGTCGCCTGAATGCTTCCTTTACTGAAATTTCCTGAAAAGGCAAAGCTCCCTTTTTACAGGTCCTCTCCTCCGTACGTGATGGTCTCAAAAGCCAAAGATGCTCCAGTTATAGGGTGACAGGCAGCGTGAGTGGCGGTCAGAAGGACAGGAGGGATTGTGGACGCTGCCCAGTGAATGCCAAGGGGGCATATTGCAGCAAGGAGGCAGCGGACGTGGAGCCATCTCCGATGGCTGTCCCACTAACCGATTGTAGCGAGGAGGTGCAGGGGCTGGTGATCCATTCAGTTCTAAGACAACCCTAGCGCCCTGTGCTTTTGCCCTCCCCATTTTTTCATCCAGTCTAAGTACATAAAACACACCATTCACATTTTATCAGGTGCAATAAAACGTCATTCTCAACGCTCCACCTCTGGCCAATCACACACTATCCTACGCTTATAAAAAAATTACTTTCAAAGAGTTCATCTTATTATGAATAGGGGATGAAACACTGGGCGTTTGGACACATGTGATGTAAGGTCAAAGATCAAAGACCCATTGGACACAGCCAACCTTCCTGTGAACCAGTACTGGTTCACTAATGATAACAAACGGGCCACACTAATTTGAAATGTTAACCGCAGGAGGAACTGTGTATGTGTATGTGTGTGCGTGTTGAAGGGGAGAGTGATTGGTATAAGAACTCAACTATATTCTCAACTTTTCTGTACACTTAAACATTTCTAAAAACAAAGTCTATTACTTGAAAGAAGTTGAAATAAAAATGTTCATCCCATAACAATGTCAAGGATTAAAGGAATCTGTTTCGTTTCAAGATAATCACAACCATCTACCAAAGATATGTGAGTTAAAACCAAACCCGGAAAGGAAAAGGTCTTAGATCTCCCATGATTTGGCTAAAATGGAGAGGTAACCTGGGAGGATGCAGTGAGGTGTAAAACTGTTGAGCAACCTGTCCACATTCAAACATGTAACTCAAGTGTGGCGTGTTCCACACAGTCAAATGCAGCTGCATGTCCACATTACATCGTTTAATGCCTCCCCCCGCTCCTCCAGGCAGGCACCGTCCTCACACACACTGGAGAGACGCACAAACAACCCCCGAGTCCCCGGCTGCTTAGTGACAGGAGGCTGGACAGACACCCGGGCGCACACCTTTGATCTATTTCTAGCTCGTCCCACTGCCCCGTGGCTCTGCCTGCACCTGTGCTTCTGCAGTGGCCTCCCACGCGCACAGGACTGGGGTGCATCCCGGCCCGTGACCAGGACACCTCGTGCCCTTGTGTCACTGGGAGCGGAGCAGAGCCACCTATGTCCTTGGCAGGGAGCACGGATGACCTCGTTCCCAAGGCTCTGCAGGTAACCCTGCAAGTGCATGAAGGGAGAGGGCTGGCGGCGGTGGGAAAGGTCGCAGAGGAAGGAGCAGACTAAATAAACACGAATGAGACGCATACAGTCAGCAATAAGACAAGCAAAGCCCTACACACCCGGGTACCCCAAGAGCCTTGAGATGTTGGGCCATCGTGTGCTGATGTCTGAACAACAATTCTGAGATAACCTAGGAAGGTATTTAGTAGAGCAGGGAGATGTGTATTTATTAAGGGTTTAAAAATATTTGACAACTATTTGTGGAATCTAATGAACAAAATGAATTGACCAACAGAATAAGACCGGAAGCAGGGAAGGCATGGAACAGACTGACATACCTCAATAGGGAGTTGGGGGACAAGAAACAGAAGAGCCCATGGATGCAGGCATTGGGGTAGGGGAGACCTGAGGATGGGGGAGGGGATAGGAAGAAGGGGAAAAAGGAGGGGAAATGGGAGATATCTGTAATACTATCAACAATAAAAATATATTAAAAATGAAGAAAATTTAGCAAGACCGGTTTGGCTCAATGGATAGAGCGTAGGCCTGCGGACTGAAAGGTCCCAGGTTCGATTCCGGTCGGGGGCATGTACCTTGCTTGCGGGCACATCTCCAGTGTGGGGTGTGCAGGAGGCGGCTGATCGATGTCTCTCTCTCATCGATGTTTCTGACTTTCTATCCCTCTCACTTCCTCTCTGTGAAAAATTAATAAAATATATTTAAAAAAATGAAAAAAATTAGATACTCTTAGGAATGAATATGTATCTGACATTTCACTTAAACTTCAATGACCAGATGAACATCAGTGACTAGGAGAAACAGGAGTACAGATTTCTCTTTCAGTACCAGTAAGACCTTTCCCACAAACAGGAAGGGCTGCCTCTAGGTGTGAGGAAAGAGTAAATCCTCCGTTTAGAAAGATGATTCTCCTCTGTCATATATAGAGGGGATAAATAGACTGTGTTTCATTCATCCTTTTAAAAATATCGATATTTTACTGATTTTTTTTAGAGAAAGGAAGGGAGAGGGATAGAGAGATAGAAGCATCAATCGCCTGCCTCCTACATGCTCTCCAATGGGGATGGAGACTGAAACCCAGTCATGTGACCAGGAATCAGACAGGCAACCTTTGGGTGCACAGGACAACGTCCAACCAACTGAATCTCAATGGCCGGGACCCGTCCATTCTTAATGCAAAGTATGTCGCCATCACGATGTGCCTGACACTGGGAGGTGTCTATGACTCGCTGACATCCCAACAGCCATCCTCATGTCATTCAATGCGTGGCTGTGTGTGAACTTCCTCACAGCTTTTCATTCTATCGTAGCAAAGCCTGGGTGCACTACTCCAACCGCATCCTTGAAATGTCATCAAAATATCACACTGCAGTTTCATTCGGGAAACTGGACAGTTTTTTGTTTTTTTTTAGAAAGGCCTGGAAACAAAATGGCACAGTGTGACCCTGACATGAGGGAAGCAAACATTTGTGGTGGAGGAGTGACTTCTGGGGGTCCACAAGGAGCCACCCTGAGATGTGCCTCCGTGGTCTGCAATTTACTTTGAGCTCAAGGCAATTTTAGCTTCAGGCTCAAGAGAAACTTCTCACCCCCTTAAGTACCTCCAAGAACTCCAATTGGAGGGTCTGCCCCTGAAAGATTGTAAGAGATAACTCCTTTTGACCTATCTATAGGGCACCAGGCAGACTTCTTTTACACAAGTTCTGCTCTTTTTATCACCCTGAAACGACCAAGGCGCCTTACCCCATCCTAGTTCAGGGTGTCTGAAACACCTCCATTCCCCCTTTCTATCTCATGTGCAGCTCCTATTCCCTCATGCACAGGCGGTCCCTGTGTGGACAAGATTCAATTTGATTTTCTCTTATCCATCTGTCTCCTCTTAATTCAGTGACTTAGCGACAAAAGAACCACCGCTTCCCATACCTCCATCCGTATTTCCTGCAACGCAACAGCCAAGAGCTGGATGCAGCCTCCTGCCCGGGTTTCCACAACGGCTCACAGATGACGGTGCATTTTACCACCATGGGAGTCATATTCAACCAAACACAGTTTCAGATTATGCTGGAACTGACTGGTTACAATTCCAGAAAGTTCAACCAAAAGGCAAAAAAACTAATGCTTAATCTTTCAGTTTAAACCTTGTCTGAGGTCAACAGCGACAACATGAAAGACAGGGATGCAGACCATCAGGGTTCATTTAAGTGCAGGACGGTGGCATTCTCTGACTTTCCTCAAAGACTGTGTGAGACCCTTGGCAGCCACATGTCTCAAAGAGACAGAGCTTCCACCAGGGCCAGCCTGATAGGGAACATACCTAGGTTGCGAGTTTGATCCCTGGTCTGGGTATTTATGAGAAGCAACTGATCGATGTTTCCCTCCCTCCCTTCTTCCTTTCCTCTCTCTCTCTCTTAAAAAAAAAAAAATCAATAAATAGATCCTTGTGTGAGGATTAAAAAAAAAAATGGCAAGAGCCAAAGCTTCTGTCTCCAGCTTCATTCTGCTCTCTGACATCCCTTTTTCCAGCAATATGACCGCAGTCTACCTCACAGACCACACAGGTCCCCTCCTCTGGGGCCTGGTCTCCAGCCTCCCTCAGGGTGGCCAGCCTCTGCTCTCCCTTCCCCTCCTCTTTTAAATAAACTGCTGCACAAGGCAGTGTCCAGCCCAGAGCTCCTCCGGTGACCGCAGGCCTGCCTATGGGAAGAAGACCTGACAGGGTGGTTCAGGATATTGTCACGTGGGTTCAAAAAGTTTGGCTCAGTGGACAGAGTGTCCGCTTGCAGACTGAAAGGTCCCAGGTTCGATTCCGGTTGGGGGCATGTACCTTGCTTGCGGGCACATCTCCACAGTGGGGTGTGCAGGAGGCGGCTGATCGATGTCTCTCTCTCATCGATGTTTCTGACTCTCTATCTCTCTGCCTTCCTCTGTAAAAAATCAATAAAATATATATATTTTTAAAAAAGTAGAGACAATGCTGCTGAAATCCAACGCGGTCCCCCTCTACCACCTGAGTGCTCCCCACAGCCATGGGAGGAGAGGCTGCCAGTCCAGCTCAATGGGAGGTGACAGAGGTGCAGGGCAGGGCTGTAACTGCAGACAGCCAGTTCTCACACCTGGAAGGTCCCCTGATGTGTTATCTGCGTGCTCCCTTCTTTATTCTGTCCTGCACCTCCTCAGGGCCTTTCTGAGGAATGTTAATGACAGGCTTTTCTTACTGGAACTCATTTGCTAAAATACCAGGCAGGGGGGATGGGGGGGAGGAGGCGGGGATCACAGGCCCTAGGTTACCCTTGGGGGGAAATTCTGAGGAGGCAAAGCAGGTTTCCTGGCAGACAGGTATCTCCTGGCCTTGGTTTGGGCACTTCCGGCCAGAAACTAGTACTGCCTGCGCAAATCCAAGAGGAAAGTGCTAACTGGCCACACCACCATCTAAAAGTCGTTCCATAGGGAAGTCTGCTGTCTGCAAACTGAAAATCCCGAATCGCATGGAAGACTACATCCTTCAGGACTGCCTAAGACAGGGCACTGGCTCAAGAGCTGTGCTTTTTCCAATTCACTTCCCTATAAAGCAGCAGCAGGAGGACTTTCCAATGAGGTAGACAGGAGCCTGCTCTAGCATTAGCTACCAGCTGTTTGCAAAGAGAAAGAAGTCTACCTATTACTATAACTGAACTGACATAACTGTGCTTTTCAAAGCAAAATACAAAACCCCGCCCTACTCCCACCAAAGAGTTCTCCATGCTGGAGGCCCAAGCACCGCTCTGAGCTGCTGCCTGCAGGGGAGGCAGCCAGTCTGGCAGCCTGGCCCAGGGCTGTGTGCTCAGACTGGCCAGGCCTCCAGGGGGTCTTTGATATGCGGGGCATACTCCTGAGAGCACAGAGGCAGTGGCTCTCAACTTTCCTAAGGCCTCGACCCTTGCATACAGTTCCTCATGTGGTGGTGACCCCCAACCATGAAATTTTGCTACTGTTATGCATCGTGATGTAAATATCTGCATTTTCCGATGGTCTTAGTCGACCCCTGTGAAAAGGTCGCGTTTGACCCCCAAAAGGGTCGAGACCCACAGGTTGAGAACCGCTGTTCTAAGGCCACAGACTTCAGAGCCGCTGTTCTTATCCTTTTCTGGTCACAGAATTGGAAAAAACACACACACACACACACACACACACACACACACAGACACACATACACACACAAAACCCCAGAAACTTTAGAATCTGCCAAAACCCATGATCCATATTCCAGAATGATACACAAAGTACCTTCCTGCACATGTAAATGCTCTCAAGCTGGTGATGAACAACTCGCTGGAGAAGTTTGGGAGGGGCGTGGAGGGAAGGGGAGATGGCCACACCGCTCCATGCCGGAAAGCCACATGTCCCATCTTGGGGCCAAGGAAGGCAGAGTTTTCCCTGTGAAATTTCTAGAAGCATCTATTTTTGGACAAGAGAGTATTCACAGAGAACCTCCAAATGAGGGCTGTTTACATACATGTCATGTAACAATGACCAGGAACACGCCTGAATTTCCAATGAAACCAAATGAAGGTTGAGCGAGTCATAATTTAATATCTCCATATTCTAATGAGCATCTTTACACTTAACAATCACACCTTCAGGTCAGGCCTCAGACAAGTCGGTTCTTGTGTCTACGCCTTTACTGCCTGGGTGTCTCTAAAATGTTACCAAGACATTTTTGTCAAAGTCATTACAGCCCATCTCCTGGTGTGTTGGAAATCGGTGTCTGCCAGGTCAGGAGAAGAAAGGGGCGTGAGCGAACACAAATGGAAATGTGAGTTTGAGCTGGGTCTTTTTTTTCTTAAGTGCAAAAACCAAAGCAACTAGACACAATCCAATCCCAACGAGGAAAAATAAACATCAAAAAGAGAGTAATATATATATATCTATATTTACTATTCTGGCTGCGGAACAATTTTCAATTCAAGAGGGCCTAATTTAAAAAGCTATCACAAAAATATGTCTTTTTAAAATCAAAAGCTATTACAACTTAAAGGAATGTCTATCCTTAGAACAATGCTGAGATAGTAGGTCCCCGGTTTCATTGAATCTGAGACGCCACCGCTAAGAAAGAGAAAGAGCCTGCACTAAACTATGGCTTGCCAAAAGCTGTAAATCCATCCCATCTCCAAGACCTTAAGTTGGAAAAAATCATGCCTGTTTAAGGATGAAAACCAGTAGTATCATCTCTTATAAAATCAGAAAAGAAATGCTGACAGCTGTTAAACAGCTCCTGTGAGTGTGGACCCCAAATGACAAGCCCATTTATACTGTCTTGTAAATACTGCCCATTGGGGTTATAAGGTGAGGTATAAACCAGCTGGAACGATACGTGGTTATGTCTTAACTGTTAATTTCCTACATAATGCCAACAAAGCTATGTATTGCTTCTGTGTCATTTTTGTGTGGTAACCTAAAACACTTTAATGTAAATGTGAAAACTGCCAGAACAGATGCATTTTAAATTAAGTCATCACAGATCTATGTAAAACCAGTCTCGACGTGCCGATTCTCACCACTGTACTACCCAGTAAGGTGACAAACTAAACAGGTTATTCTTCAATAAAGAGAACATACACTTCCACCTTCCGAGAAGACAGAGAATCCAACTGTAATTCTTATAATTAAACATCTTTAAACCACAAATCAGGAATCCCGGTAATACTAAGTCAAAGGCAACTGGTAATCAGCCACATTATCAGGACCTACTAACACAAATCTCATAGGTCACAGTTCGGGTCAGGTTCCTTATCTTAACGCTTCTGAGGATGACACCTGTTTTTCAACACCAGGGGCCCTTTGACATTACTACCTTGTGGGGGGTTACCTCCTCTCTTCAGTTGGGGGTTACTAAAGGCTGATATTCACCAAATCAAGATAATTTCAAATTTTTAACAACACTCTAAGGCAAGTTGCCCAGTTTAGTCTTGGACCACACAACTGCATCTATATCTAAAATGCTAAATTTAAATTTTCTTTGTTAAAATAGCTTTTCCTATAAAAATCCACATTATTTCTGATCAGGATATGGCATTCAAAGCTAAAATCTCGGAGCCTACATAAGAAAACTCATAATGGCAACCTTCCAGGAATTTTCCAATTAGTTACAACCACTTAAAGTCCTTAAAACACAGAATACAGACCCTTCATCACGTTTAACAACAAAGCAAAGAAAATCAAACAAACAGAAAAGTCAACCACCAAAAAGTGCACCAAGGATTTCTTCTAAAATAGAAGCTTGCCCAAGAATGTCACATCAAGTGCTTAAAAAAAAAAAAAAAAAGTGAAGGCTTTACAGTGTTTCCTTTTCAACTAGACTTCTTTAAAGCTGAATGGCATCATTCAAAAGCAGACGAATAGACCCAGGAGACAAAGGGAATCTTGCCATTCAGCAACATTAGGTTATAATAATGCCGCATACATCTCCAACCATCTACAATGAAAGGACTTTGGAGAAACCCAATCTGTGAGCAACCACCCCGGGGACGAAGTGTCCTCGAAGGCGGGGTCTCAATCTAGAACTGGCCCCTCTTACCTTCTGCATGTTTGGCTTGACACAGCGAACAAAGAAAGGATTAGAGGAGCTTAGAGTTGCCATCAAGGAATGCAGTGAGTCCTAAGAGAAAGAACAGAAAAGCACATGCCCGTTTAGTCTCTTCAAGTTTCTCAGCACCTTAGACACTTAGCTGAAACAAATTAGAAAACAACAATTTAATTATAAGGATAATAATGGTCTTTATTTTTAATTGTGTCAATCTAAGATAAAGTAAAGCAAAGATATTATAGTTCATTGTCATTGAAATTATTTCACAATACGGTCTACAAATTTTATTTGTCACTTCCTTGAAATAGTACCATTAAAAAAATAACATATTCTGTTAATCAGCAAAAAAAGCATAGGCTGCTTCAATGGTTAGCGTAGAAAACCTGAGAATTATGAGCTCTCCCACTGTAGTTATTTGTCCAAACTCATTATTTCCATCCAAATGACAGCCTCTCCCAGCACTTGGCTGGTCTTTGACCTATAATCTCCACTCTTACCTTCCATTTCTGTAATACTGCTTTCTTTTTTTCTTCTTTATGATTTCTTATTGTGAATTTTTAACATTTATCGAAGCAGACAGCATGCAACGAATATGCATCATCAGCCTCAGCTAATCCCATGTCCTCTGGTTCCCGTCTCCATCCGTACTATGCCCACCCCTTGCAGAAAAGCAAATCCGACACACTGCTTATTTCATCCCTCAAAATTTCAGAATGTTCTATTAAAGGATAATCACTTAAAAAATATAGATAGATAACCGTATCCATATCACCCTAAAAGATTTGCCATGAATTCCTTAATATTAACATTAAAAAGTGCAATTATCTCATTTCATGTTAAAATAGTCAACTGTCACAAATTTCATTTTTAAATGCTTTGTTCTTTGAATTCATGTATTGTAGCCTGTTGATATATCTCTTAAGTCTCCTTTAATCCGTTGGTTGCCCACCCCCCTGCCCCATCTCTCTTTTTTCTTCTTGCAATCTTGCTGAGGAAACTGGGCGGTCTGTAACGCTATGTTGATCAGTTTCTTCTCTGTTGAAAAGCTTTAAGTTTTTCACAGATGACAAAATGTCCTGGCATCCAGGCCCCTTCATATCCTGGTACCAACTTAAGTTCACACAAGGTGCCTGGTCAGCTGGCCTGTATCTATTCACAATCTTCCGGGGACAGGACTCATCACATTCCTGCCTCAGGAGTCCTTCTCTCGCCCTTGTCTCTACCTGGTAGGTCCACCCCCTCTTTTCCATTTCCTTGATCCCTAGTCCAATTTAGTCCCCAAATATCCGCAAAGCCTTGCAAGACAACACCGACCTAGAAAAAGAAAGTTCCACTGGGAGAGTAAAAGCTAGGTTTTAGAGTCAGACTTCTGCTTGATTCAAATCCTGCTCAGTCCTCAAAGGGACTGAATGAGTCTCCGTTTCCCTAAACCTCAGTTTTCTCAACTATAAAATGGGGACAATAATGTGTATTTATAAAATTTTGAGAGAAGTGAACATGATAATGTACATAAAGTGATTAGCCCAATGCCTTGCACATAAGTATATATAATAAATGGCAGCTATTATTATTACCCTAGGATCCAATTCACGAAGGTTCATGCGAGAATGAGCCTTCCTTTCCCTGGCTGCCAGCACCACCTTTGCTCTGACCTGAAGTCACCTTTCCACCTTCTCACACTGCCCAGAGGCCCAGGGTGCGGAATACCATGGTGATGATGCAAGCATCCCACCCTGCCCCCAGCTGCTCGGTGCCTGCGTATGCAAACCAACCCACCATCTTTGTTGGATTAATTTGCATGCTCACTTCTGACTGGCTGGTGTTGCAAAGGTACTGTCAATTTGCATCTTACTCTTTTATTAGTGTAGATTCTATCTGCCCCTCCTGTGATCACATTACCCAGCATTGCCAGCCATGTTGGGTATATCTGGCTTATTGCCAACCACATTGAACAAAAAACCACATAGACTCCCACTGATGCATCCAACTGTGAGTAAATAAAAGCCCCATAGAGGGCAGAGGTTCAAAATGCCTGTTGACTGCCCAGCTGGTGTGGCTCAGTGGTTGCATGCTGACCTATGTTCTATTCCTGGCCAGGGTACATGCCCAGGTTGCCAGCTTGACCCCCAATAGGGGGCATGTAGGAAGCAGATAATCAATGATGATCTCTCATCACTGATGTTTCTCTCTCTTCCTCTCTCTTTCTCTCTCTCTTTTCAGAGATACATTCTTCCCTCCCTCACTTCCTGAAGTCAATAAAAAATATTTTTAAATATCTGTTGATTGATGTGCTTCCATATCTCTTCACATTTAAGATTAAGCTACAAAAATGGTCATCATGTGCTCTATCTCTAAACTAAATAAAATGCTTGAAATGAAAATAAAATACTTAAGATAAAAATGTTCCTTATTTTCCCTGCATCCTGAACTATCTTGACAAGGTAACTGACATCGACCTTATTTAAATATGCACTTGGTTATTATTCCTCGTTATGATATTATAAATAGACCTGAGACAAATACAAATATTCAGACATGGGAAGAAATAGACACAATTTTCACCTGATGATCTGGATACAAATCAGAGTGATCCCACGAATAAGCAGCTACTTATTTTTTTAACAGCGACAAAAAACTATATACTATGTCTGGTTTATAGGGTGATATACAAGACAAACACTGGTTCCTGGAGCTCTTGTTCCTAATTCCTATTTTTAGCTCTTAGGTCACAGTGACAGTGAACTCATCAAAGCCAGCAGAGCAGACTCACCTTGAACTGGGAGCTGACCGTGGGCCGCCGGTGCTTGCTTCCACATTTCAAGGTATCCTGGTTATTGCGGCTCGAAACGTGTTCAAATAGGTCATAGATGAAGTCGAATCTGTGAGAGCAAAGAGCAGGGAGCTATGAGGGGCACACAACCAACTACTAGGTGCTAGATTACTGTAATTACAGTGCATTTTCCCACTGACAGTAGGACACCGAGGCCTGGAAGAGCTAGGAGAGCTCCAAAGATTTCAAACCAACCACTGCCTCAGGCATTGAAAAAAGGTTGGTCGCCTCTAGAGTTCTCGAAGGACAGTGGAATGTGATGCAAGTGCCTCGCAGCCCAGGGTCCAGTTAGCAGAGCACCTCCTCACTCTGCAGCCTCGACTTCCCTCGGGTTGGAGGGACATATTGTTTTGCGCATCTCACAGTGTTGCAACATCCATTCATTTAACAGGTGGAAAGGTGCTAACTCTAGAGTGAGGCCGACTGGGGTTCGAATCCTGCCTCTGCTATTTCCAGGCCATGGGATTTGGGCAGGATGGTTGCCTCTCTCCGGGCCTCAGTATTTCCACCTGGAAAATGGGGGGTCATTTTAAAATGAATCCCATCACTCTAGGGTGAGAATGAAAGGAGCAAGTGTACAAAAGGCTGAGCAAGGTGTCTGGCCCATGGTTAGGTGCTCAAGTTGGTAGCTGGTCCTATTACTGAAAAGTTGTATAGAATTCATTGCTCCTACTATTAAAGTAGAAGGCTTTTAAGGAACTTCTTTTTATCTTCCTGGCATGGAAAACATTTTGGGCTGTAAAGTGGGGCGTTGGCTGTGGGGGGAGGGGGTGATGTGGGGGAGTGTGGTTTGGTGGCTTCATTGAGACCAGGAAAGGTGGGGACAATGTCTGGGCATCCACAACTCCCAACGCCAGTGCTTCCTCCGTCACCTCTCACTTTGCCTCCAACCCTTTCTCAATTTTGTCCCCGGGTGTTACTTCCTGCTCGCTCCCATAATGCTTTGAGAGCTCTGAAGGAAAGCTTTGGTTCCATGACACTGTCACAGATGTCAGAGGTGAAAGGGCAGAGTGAGCAAACAGTCCACGCCCCTCAGTTTACAGAGAGAAACCTGGGGCTGAAACAGAGCTCTTTAGTCCAAACACAAAACCACTTTCGTGTGACAGCCAAATGCCAGCTTGCTGATCTCCATCTCATTACAACAGAACGCTTCTATTTAACATCAAGACACCGCTGCTTTTATTCAAATGCATCAAAATAATGCAGAGACTTCTCTGGTAGTTCACACGCCATGTGATTTTTAAAACATCGCTGTTTTTACGGATCTAAAAGCTCATCTAAGAGTAAAAATGGTGACAATTTGTAAACAGAGAAAGAATTAAAACATAGCTGAAGACTGAATACTTCCAATTCTGAGCTTCTACGCTGACACTTACAACGGGCTCCCTTCCCCTCCGGACACAGCTGTTTAAGTGACAGGGTGGCCACCTTGCCTTGACATTCCTATTACAACTTTAAAATAATTGGGCTACTTTCCTTCCTTAGGTATTAAATAATAATAATACTTTCCTCCCTTAGATATTAAAGTTTTATTTCTGTTATCCTCACTCGGGATCTGACACAGGCATGGAAAGCTTTAACACAGGCTTATTTGCCTCCCTTTTCCTCTCCAGAGCCTCCTCGTTTAATATACACACATAGCTAAGCTAATCCATTTAGCAGTGTAGATTTACAATTCATGAATGAATAACTGAATGTGCAATAAACTTATAATTTTAGCTGAACTGATGCCAGTTTATCTTTCCTGCCAGCCTTTGCACTAACTATAGACACAGGGGTCTTACAAACCCAAGGCTGAAATCAGTTTAACCGCAGCTCTAAGCATGAAGAGCCTTGGCCATACTGGTTACGATCTTGAGTTCTTGAGCCACGCAGTCCAGGCAAAACTAGTGGGATCTCAGGGAAGTCACTTAACTGTTCCAAGTCTCAGTTTCCTCATCCGTATAACAGGATTCATAATAGTATTTAACTCATGGATCTGCTATTCTGACAGCACCTGATTAAATGGTAGTCACTGCTATTCATATATCTGTTGGTCATTTTATTAATGAACTACTGCCCAGGGAAGAGGAGAACAGATTAAGTTGCTTCCATATTCATTGTTTCTATATTTGCGAATTAAAAGCATTTGCACAAATATTACTATGCTCGCTAATGATGACTTAGGGAAGAGACTGACATACCGGCTTTCCCTTAGCAAGTTGAGAAGATCATCTCTAAAGGTATCTCTGTTCTTCTCCAAGATGCCCCGGACATCATACTGCACCTGGTTTTAAAGAAATAAACGCGTGAAGGTAGAACTGATCAAAAGAGTCATTTCAGGTGATAAGCATGAGACTCCCTTTAAAAATGGGCCTATGAAAAAAAGTCCTATGAATATATTTACGATTGCCTTCTGAAAGTATTATTTCTCTAAATACCAACTCGGCCAATGTCAATAAGGATCTTAATTAAGAAGTTACCTCTCCAGCGTAGTGTTTCACTCCAAAATTGTTGACTGCGACTCTGGGCTTCACGTAAAAGTGGTTATTCTAATAAAAAAAACAAATACAAATGCCTACTTTTACTTACTGGTTTCCACTGAGTTCCAGAGGAAATGAACTACAACAGACAGTGAAAGCAATTTCAAAACCAGCCATATAGCCACACAGCTGCTGATACACATAATGAAAACCATGTCCCTCTTGTCTGTTATCATTACAGGCTAAAAACACAAAATTCTACATTCAAAAATATGGGCATAATGTGACAAACAGCCCCAAATCTACCCCCTCAGCTTATTTTGATTTAGTTCTAACAATCGAAGAAGAGCTCCAATGGCTTAAGAGAAAAAAAAAATTAAATGTGGAGGCACAGGGGGCCAAATCTACCACTTTGGCTTATTTTAACCTAGCTCTAGGAATCGAAGAAGTGCTCCATTGGTTATGTGAAAAAAAAAACAAAATTAAATGGGGAGGCCCAGGGGAGCTAACAGCACTGAAATATCTCAAATGTCATTTTAATCCACCCATCTGCTACCCAGACATAGCTAAGAACTGGCGGGTCTTGACATACAGCATGCTGATTGTGTAATTTCTCCAGTAAGGTGCTGTCCGTGGCTTGAGGAAAATGGCTTTCTTCATTGATCAGGGCCAGGAGACCAAGTTTCTAGAAGAGGGAAAGAAGGTTAAGTGAATTAAAAGTGAACATAATATGCTTCAAAATATTTTAGAGATCCTTTCTGCTCTACTCTTTATCAAATAAATGGTTAAAAGGCATAGCCCGGATTAAGTTGCTTCCATATTCATTATTTCTATATTTGTGAATTAAAAGCATTGTAGTTCAGTGGTTGAATGCTGACCTATGAACCAGGAGGTCACGGTGCCATTCCTGGTCAGGGCATGTGCCTGGGTTATGGGCTCGATTCCCCACTGGGCGTGCAGGAGACAGCCGATCGGTGATCCTCACTGATCATTGATGTTTCTACCTCTCTCTCCCTCTCCTTTCCTCTTTGCAATCAGTAAAAACAAATTTTAAAACAGAAAATAAAAGGTACAATAACTCTTTAATCGAAAAAAAAATAATAGTGCTTTAAAGAAATCCAATAGATTTAAATTCCACATAAACATTAACACAAAAATGGAACCCACTACAATTCCGTGGGTAAAACTTTTACAACGGGCTGGTCTCTTGCTGGTACTGACAAGGTCCTTGATGCTGACTGAAAACCTACGTGAGCAAAGCCACTCTGCCAGCTGCTGATCCTAAAATACTGAGCTCCAGGAGACAATAGCCTTGAAGCAGCCAAGTGTTTAAATTCAACCTTGCACATTTACATTTCCATTTCCCAATGGTCCATTGTGTTCTAAACATTCCCGTCTTTGATGTGCGTGTTCACACAAGCTGTTTCGTTCCCATAAAGATGAACCAGCCCAGCTGCACCCCCTTGGGACTGAAGCGACTCTTCAACAATACATTACCTTCTCGATCAAGTCCAGGCATTCGCCATTGTCTATCCAGTCGATATCTTCCCACACTAATCCTTCTCTGTAGAAAGATTTTAAAAAGCTGAGTTATAGCAACCTGTACCTTTTTAATGTAGTGGCTAAGTTAAAAAAAAATAAAAAGAAATAGAATTCCATGAGTGCTTACCTGCTATATTCCAGTTGTTCTAAAGAAAAAATATGCTTGTTGAAATATTCCTGAAGTTTCTCATTGGCATAGTTTATATTGAACTGTTCAAAGTGATTAACCTAAGGGAAGAAACCATTCAAAAGGTATCTTTAATGCTCTCACTATTATATATAGAGATGAAAAAAAAAATCTCCAGAAAAAAATAAACAGTGTTTGTTATGAAAGTTTTGTTGAAGATCAGCCAATAAGTGGCTAGAAAAGAAGGTGTGTGTCCCATCCGTGGGAAGCATACCTCAAAGTTTTCGAATCCGAAGATGTCAAGAATGCCGATAGATTTAAAGTCGTCTTTGCCTTTGATCCTGCTGTTGATCTTCTTGATCACCCACTCGAAGCAGCGCGCATAAAGTGCCATGGCCAGGGAGTCTCTGCTGTCTACTGCCTGGTGGGGGGAGGGGGCGGAGGGAAGGAGACATGATCATCCTGTCCCTGACCAGGGACAGCCAGGCAGGCAGGCAGGTCTGTCCCACCCACTCGAGAGCTCTTGGGAGACACATGTGGCAGGGGTGGCACCGTGGACTCTATGCAAGTAAATCAATGCCACCTCGGAAAACACAGACTTGAAAGGATAAACCGGAGCTTGCTTGTCACTTTACAGTAGGACTCACCAAGGATGCCTTCAAATACCAGGCTCCAAAGTCAACTCCGTATGTTGAGCTTAGGTAAGAATCTGAGCTGATATATATGGTTACAAATTTTATCGGTTTTAAAACAATAATTAAGACAGTGTTTTCATTTTTATCTTCTTCTCCTATTGTACTTTGTACACATGAAGGTTTCCTTTATGGGATATGGTTAGTATTTTTTGCTTATCTAATCAAGACACAGGTATTATACAGGCTGGAGCATATAACTGGCTCAAGGCCGTTAGAGGCAAAAATAAGTAATACAACATATGGTTGCACTGTTTTCATGTACGATAATGCATTATTATAGTTCATGTTTATTTAGTTCTTATTCTGTGCCAATCAATAAGTACTGAGAATATGTATTTTCTTATTACCCTTCAAGAATCCTCTGAAATAGGTCTTATAGAGGAAACTGAGGTACAGTGAACACATTTCCTAAGAACAGACAGTAAAAGGTAAAATAGACAGGATTCAAATGGGGGCCATCTACACCAGACTCAATCAACCCTCTTAAAGAGGCAGTTAGACCATCTCTTAGAAACAATTCAACAACTTTACCTATTCCCCTCAAGGAGGATATCTTTATTTTGATTGTAAACCACAGTTACTCATTAGAATAAAAGAAATGGATCTGAAACCCCAGGAGTGTCATTCAGATCCAGCCCGGATAGCAAAGAGCACGTACCTGCTGAACGCTGAGCGGCGTGAGGATCTCCTCCCCCCTGAGGAACATCGATCTCTGGGTTAGGGCGTCCGTGAGCTGCGTTGGGTCCAGCCCAAGTAACTCCGCAGACCTGCCCAAGGCTGGGAATGAAGAACAAAGTAAATGCGGACTCCCAGCCCCCAAGAGGACCAAGCCGAAGGGACCCCAAGGAGGTACAAAGCCAACCACTCACAGCAACAAATGAAAGCAGAAAGCATCCCTGAACCCCTCTAGCAGAAATGATTTTTTAATTTTTTAATTTAATAAATCTTTATTGTTCAAATTATTATAGCTATTCCTCTTTTTTCCCCCATAGCTCCCCTCCACCTAGTTCTCACCCCACCCTCTGCCCTTAACCCCTCACTGTCGTCATCCATAGGTATATGATTTTTGTCCAGTCTCTTCCTGCACCTCCTTCACCCCTTTCCCCACAAGAATTGTCAGTCTACTCCCTTTCTATGCCCCTGATACTATTATGTTCACCAGTTTATTCTGTTCATCAGATTTTTTATTCACTTGATTTTTAGATACACTTGTTGATAGATATGTATTTGTTGTTCATAATTTTTATCTCTACCTTTTTTTTCTTCTTCCTCTTCTTAAAGAGTAACTTTCAGCATTTTATATAATACTGGTTTGGTGGTGATGAACTCCTTTAGCTTTTTCTTCTCTGTGAAGTTTTTATATCTCTTTAAATTCTGAATGATAGCTTTGCTGGGTAGAGTAATCTTGGTTGCAGGTTCTTGCTATTCATCACTTTGAATATTTCTTACCACTCCCATTTGGCCTGCATAGTTTCTGTTGAGAAATCAGCACAGTCGTATGGGTGCTCCCTTGTAGGTAATGAACTGTTTTTCTCTTGCTGCTTTATTCTTTGTCTTTTGTTTTTGGTATTTTAATTATGATGTGTCTTGGTGTGGTCCTCTTTGGATTCCTTTTTTTGGGGGTTCTGTGTGCTTCTGGGATTATGTCTATTTCTTTCACCAAGTGGGGGAAGTTTTTGGTCATTATTTCTTCAAATAGGTTTTCAGTATCTTGCTCTCTCTCTTCTTCTGGCACTCCAATAATTCTGATGTTGGTACACTTGAAGTTGTCCCAGAGGCTCCTTATACTATCTTCATATTTTTGGATTCTTTTTTCTTTTCCGGTTGAGTGTTTTTTTGCTTCTTTGATTTCAAATCTTTGACTTGATTCTTGTGTTCCTTTGGTTTGCTGTTAGATCTCTGTATATTTTTTATTTCAGTCAATGTATGCTTAATTTTAGTTGGTCCTGTTTCATATCTTCTAAGGTCTCACTAAATTTATCAGCCTTTTCTAGAAAATTCTTGAAAAATCTTATAACTGGTTTTGAACTCTATATCCAGTCATTTGCTTTCCTCCATTTCTTTCATTTGTGATCTGTTTCTTGCCTCTGCATTCTGGCTGCTTCCCTGAGTTAATAGAGTGGCTTTGTGTGCTAGATGTCTTATAGGACCCAGTGGCTTACCCTCCCCAGTTACCTGAAGTGGATACTCTTGGTGCAGCCCTTTGTGGGCTGTGTGCACAGTCTTGTTGTTGTGGTTAAGCCTTGATTGTTGTTGGTATCACTGAGAGGAATTGAGCTCCAGGCCAGTTGGCTGTGAGGATCAGCTATGTCTATGCTGGGAGAACTTCTGTGCTGGAGACACCCTTATGAGACAGGACTTGCAAAAGCCTCTGTTCAGCTTGGATGGGGTGGAATCTCAGAGCGGAGCAGACAGCCTTGGATTACCGTCAGCCCTGCCCTAATAGGTCCTTGGGTCTCAGTGTCCGTTGGTAATTGCTGCAAGCACTTCTGAGAGAAAGCCGCCCTCGAGTTCCGCCCGTTGACAGACTCATTTCTCCCCAAATAGTCTGGGTCCCCAAAGTCTCACCCGGAACTGTAGCTCAGCACAGTCTGGAGCTTTTGTCTCCCTCTCTCTTGAGAAAGCCAGCCACACACTCAGTTGCCAGTCCTCTCCGAGCGCTTCTCAGTACCTCTGCCTCCTGCAGCTCCTCTGAGTCTCAGTGTGCTTTTCTCTTTCCTCTTAGTTATTGAATTCCCACTTAGCCAGCCTTCCTGTGGTTCTGGATAATGTTCACTTTGTCTTTTAGTTGTAGTTTAGAAATTGTTGTGTGAGGCAGCAGTGTTGGTGTTTACCTATGCCGCTATCTTGGTTTCTCCTCTCAGGCAGAATTTATGGGACATACATTCTATTGTAAGTTTGTCACTCCTTTATCAAGTCCTAGGTTAGTAGCAAAGAACCTGAAGCTTGACCAAGTATAGTCCAGAGACCCCAAGATTAGGGGGGTTCCCAAGACACTATAAGAGGTTTGTGAAGTCATAACGATTGTCAATGATAATACTAAGATATTATTTGCTTTTTATCCTCATTCCCTCACAAGTATACCAATGATTTTTCCCGGGACTACATGACCTGAGGTATCTCGAACAAAATAAATTCAACAGCAGATAGGAGAACCCAACCGGCCTCTATTACATTAGATATTAAAGAAACTTGAAAAAATATAAGACAATGTGACTCTTCTTACTGATCTGTTTTTCTTGGAAAATAGTCTTCCATACAAATATTGTATTTTAATATGCAAAGGATTTATTATGGTCATTTTGCAATGCCTGTTTTAATTCCTAATATTGTAAACACCAATAGATAAGACTCCCATTTTTAAAAGGAGCCCTTTGGGGTTCTCCATCATGTTAAGATTATCACGAGGTGCTGGGACCAACCGATTGAGAACTAGTGGCCTCAACACTGGGCTCCTTACGGTCATTTGTACTTGACCTCATTAAGTTCTAGCCTCCGTGCCCTCATATAGTGCTTCCATCAGAAGAGTTTAAAAATAAATACAAAATCCGCTCCAGGAAAATGACAACTGACACAGCTGTGTGTGCATGAACTCACTCAATCTGGACAGCACATCCCCGTGGCACTTTACCAACAAGGAGTTGCTGGTGTTGAGGGGATAAATAACCCAGGAAACAGCCCGAGGCAGTGCCAGGCTGCGGACGGAGCCTCTGCTTTGAAAACTAAGGCCCTCACCATCGCACTGCACCACCACTCAGTAACTGGAGAACTGTACCCACACTCTGCCCGATTCAGAACATGTTCCTACATCTCCTCCTCCTCACGCGTGTCTCCTCTGATCCGGCCCATGTCCCTTCTTTCTCAGTAGGAACAAGAACACAACCACCATCCCGTTCTGGAACCAAGTCTCATAGGTTTTGGCCCTTTATTTGCTGACAGTTCACATTAGGGACAAAATGCTGCGGCTCTTTATTTCAGGCTCTTTATTAACAAGCTCTTTCTGTAAAAGGCCGGACAGTAACTGTGTCAGGTCTAAGTTTCCTACTAGGAAAAAGCCAAGGAAGAAAAGAGGGGCAGGGACGGAAGGGGCGATCTTACCCGTTTTGAAGGAGACCTGCGCCCCACCAGCAGTGATAAACTCTATGTTCCCAAGATGCAGGATGCCAGCAAGCAGCCTCAAAACCTCCCGGACTTCCTCCTTGCTAAACTGCATTACGTCCATTGCCGTCTGGAAGAAAAAGAATGTGTTTCATTGTTTATGTGAGTTTGAGTGCTTTTTTTCATACTAAAGAAAAAAATTTTAAAAACACCCATTGCTCAACAAAATTATCAGGCATTGTTCTAAAAGGCGAGAAAATAAGAAATAGATGCACGACCAGTTTTAAAGATAAAGACTTTACACAGCTACACATAAAAGAACATGAGGTTAAGAACTGTAGAATGCTGAGGAAGAGCCTAATCGATGACATAAAAACAAGTATCTGCCTAATGTACAAGCCTCCTAGTTATGCCACAAAAAGTATGTTTTTCCCTACAGATATCAAAGCATAATGGAACATTTATTTTCTAACACATGACAACAGGAGGGCAATTGGGATAAGCTAAGCCTTCCTGAGAGTTAAGCAGGATCAGCTCTGGGGCTTGTCCGGGGAGGTGGAATAAAATTCAGACGGGGACTCTACAATGGGAGAGTCTTTGTATTCTTTTACAAGAGATACTGGTGGACCTAGGAAGGGATCTGGGTCTATCTCCCTAGACATTCTTTGACGTCTCTACTTCTCTACTTCTCATTTCTCCGAAGGGTTCTTAAGGTCTTATCTTGGCCTCTGGGTAGTAAATAAAACCTAACATAATGCTGTTTGGGGAAAAATAACAATAAACAGGCATCCACCTATAAGAATCCAAACAACTTTAGCCAGGAATCTTCTCTATCACATGGAAGATTTGTTTATTTTCTATTGGGATTTAGGAGCCATATTTATGTCAGGAACTCTGCACTCACACTCACAACCACAACTGAGGACAAAATTGGCCACAAGACTCCTGAAATGACCTACAAAGAGGACGTGGGCCCAGCTGGTGTGGCTCAGTGGTTAAGCATTGGCCCACACACAATTCCCAGTTAGGGCACATGCCCCGGTTTCAGACACAATCCCTAGTGGCGGTGTGGAGGTGCAGGAGGCAACCGATCAATGATTCTCTCTCATCATTGATGTCTCTACCCCTCTCTCCCTCTCTTTGAAATCAATAAAAACATATTTTAAAAAAGAAAGAAAAAAGGGCACTTGGATCCGAAATCACTTCGCTGACCACAGGAGACGTGGGAGAAGGAAACCATGCACCACTTTGAAGCAATAGAAATTGCAAAAGGAAACAACTGGAGATTTTAAATTGTGAGACACATAATTTCTTTACAAGGAAAAAACAATGAAGTTGAAACAAAGGGCAAAAACAATAGACAGGGAAACAAAATTAAAAGGGAAAAAATGCAAGGGAAGGAGCAAGAGCTATATTGGGAGATACACACGCAACAAAAATAAAATAGGCCCTTCTTACACAGGAAGTGCAAATCCACAGGGAAATCAGTCTCCGTCACAGAAACGAAACATGCACAAACTAAAGAAAACCGGGGATCATTTCTATTAAATTAGCGAAACATTTCTGAAGAATGGACCTGAAAGAGGTGAAACTGGGATGTTTTAAGCACTGGCCAGTGATACCAAACGTGAGCATAACTTTTTGGAAACAAGATTATGTTTAGAGAGGTTAAGGAATTTTCTCAGGGTTGCATAAGCAAGATTCAAAGTAGAGGAATTTGTTATCTATCCACATTTATTATTTTCCAACATTTTTTTAAAAAAAAGTAAGAACTCTCCTGTGTAATCTCCCATAACTTCAATGATGAAAGTTTGTTCCAATGAAGATGTTGACAATAATAAAGTTTTGCAAAATGTCACTACAGTCTTAACGCTTTCAGAAAATTCTAAGGAACCCATAATTAGGCAAAACAAATAGAGTAAATAACATGGTTAGAATAGTGTATCGTTTTTTTAAAGGAAATTCTCAACCTCATATAGAAACATGATTATATTTTGCTTTATCCAAAGAGTAAACACTACATTTTTTTTTTTTACCATAACTAATAAAATCAGGATGGGAAGAAAACTTAGAAAATGAAAAATATGGTAGTGTTGGTAGGCTCATAAACACCGTGTTGTATCATGTCCTTGAATGTTGTTGATATCTTTCTGAACAACAAATGAGACTATTATGCAAATCGCTCTCTACCCAATGGGATACTACTCCCCGTGCAGAGGAATGAATTGTGTTATGTGGGATGTGGGTGAGCGAAAGAAGGCAGACACAGGAGAATACATTCTGTGTGATTTCATTTACACGAAACTCTAGAAAAGACAAAGTATGCTATGTATGGTGACTGACAGATCAGTGCTCCCCCAGGCTGAGGTGGGGTAGCTGGGAATGTCTGGGTAGGAGAACAAAGAACTTCTGGGGTTCAGAACTGTCCTTTATGTTGATTGTGGTTGTAGGTACATGAACGTGTAAATTAAAAATTCATTGCAATGCATACTTTACATGGGAGTATTTTATTTTATGTACATTATAGCTCAGTAAAGTTTATTACAAAAAAATGAAAGACATGAATTATTTAATCAAAAATGAGAAGACTCATTTCAGGTTTCAAACAAAACTTAATGCAAAAACATCTATTAGTCAAGTGTTTATCAATAAAAAGGCCTATTCGATTATTTGAATAATTTAAAATTATTCAAATTTACTTATTCTAAATGCAAAGAGATAAGGCTAAGAAATACAGAACAATTTGTTACGTTCAAGACTTTAAAACAGTGGTCAGGATCAAATCATCACCAGTAAAATAATTTTTAAAAATCACTATGCTGTGCAAACGTTAGTCTTTTCCTTGTCCATGATGAAAGTATTCCTCATATTACCAGACACAGTCAATACTCATTTGTAAAATGTTCTAAGCTCATCTTAGACTGACCGCAGAAATGAAAATATTCACTGCTTTAAGTCACCTACCTGGACTTTAAACATCGCGAAAGAAACAAGATTTTTGAAAACTGGTCTACAATAGCAGAACATTTCAGTCAAAAGATGCCTATGAAAAAGCTGTTGGTTAAGTTCTGAGGATACATACAATGTCTAAATGGAGATACAAAAGCAGATGGATAAAGTGTGCTTACTTCATCAATAAACTTGAGACTTCTTCACTTTCAAGTCCAACTCTGAGCGGATTAATTAGTGAGGAGTATGGTGATAAGAGGTAATTGCATTAATAACACCGTGGGGTAATTTAATGGTCGCAACCAATTATGGCCCGCGTGGGTGTGGGTGCCCAAATTGCTAGCCAGAGCTCCATCCATTGTCTCTTACTGTCCTATTTACGATATTTTTAGTAGCAATCTCCACCCCTAGGCAAGAGTAGCACTTTAAGGTTTATTATAATTATCTTATTTTCTCAACAATAGGGCTCAAGACTTTTAAAAAAAAAAAACAACCCTGGGAAATTCTCAGTACACTTCAGAAGCACTAAACAGCAATTTGGTTATGAAACTGGCACAAAGTTAGACAACATATTTTCAATAAAGTCTGTACTAAGCCCATAAAAATGAAATGTTTGCGCAAGTGCGTGTGAGAGATGTTGGGGTGAGACAGTCCCACCCGTGAAGGACTGAAGGCAGAGAGGCTGTCACACTAGAAACAAAGAGAGAAGAGCAGCGCATTGAGGGTAATCCACTGCCAAAAGGTACATCTGATTATGCTCAGGACCTCAGAGGTCAGTTGTGAGGGAGGAGGCTCCATTCAAGAAGGCAAAGGGGTGACAGATCAACCCCGAACAAATGGCACAATGGAAATGGTGGGAGAGAAGGCTATTCTGGGCAGAGTAAATTATTGTAAGTAATGTAATCACTTAACTCTGTGATGTTATGTTACAGCAAGGCCATAATATGCTATTTCCTGATAGGAAATTTGCTTATATTCCCAAGTTTTCCAACGCTGAAAGACTCTGTTTCCAAGCTTGGTAAGACTGAGGTTTCAGGTCAGCCCTTAACATTTCCATAAACTCTGATTCACGAGGCATGAATACATACGCATGGGCTGACACTATTAAACACCCACGGAGATGCCCAGGGAGCCGATTTGGTGAGGAAATCCCAGAGTGGCTCATGACTAGGCTCACTACAAAACATTCAGTCCTGAGGAGGGAGAAAATACTGAGATTACAGCTCAAAGACGCATCTCACCTCACGCACATTTCATCAGCCACCATCCTGGTGGGTCAATGCAGGTGACAGAATAAATTACAGTGGTACCTCGAGATATGAGTGCCCTAACATAGAAGTTTTTTTGAGATACGAGCCGTCGAGCGAGCGATTTTTGCTTTGAAATACGAGCAACATTTGAGATAGGAGTAATCGTGCGGATCGGCCGGCTGCACACGACCCACCAGTTTACGGCGACTCGAGCATCTCATAGTTTCCCACGCCTCAAGGTTATGGAACGAATTAAACTCGTATCTCGAGGTACCACTGTAGTTGTTACTACTGACTTAAAGTAGCTTTCCACCCTAACTGATCAGTTAACAGGAAACTAGGAAGGCTGCATAAGAAATGGTCACAAAGTTTTATGGGTCCTGGTCCTGCCCCAGGAAACCTAGGCGCCCCTATAATTGTTCAGGATACCTCACAGGTATTTACTTCCTTATATTAATGTTCCAGGTACTTATTTATATTAATGGCATCACTGTTGATGCCAATGATGAATTTTAAAAATACACAAGTTCTCAATGAAATAAGCAAAATTCATAAGTATATTGCTAATGTATATTGATATTTAAAAGTTGATAAAAAGGATAATTTTTTTTTAGAAGCTAAAAAACAAACACCAGCCCTGGCCAGCTAGCTCAGTGGGTTAGAGTGTCATCCCCATACACCAAGGTTTCCAGTTCAACCCCAGGTCAGGGCACATAGAAGAATGAACCAATGGATGTATAAAGAAGCAGAATGATAAATCGATGATCCTCTCTCCTCTCTCCCACCCTGTTCCTCTCTCTAAAAAAAAAAAAAATAATAATAATAATAATAAATAACAATAAGTAAAAAAGCACCAGTGACATATTCATACATATTCATAGAAACAATTTCTCTCCATTAACACTTGAACAACTCTGCTAAGTAAATGCCAATGAGTCCCAGCAGAATGTGGTCCCTTCCCTTCCTGCAATCCCCAAACCTCTGGAAAAAAGGAGCTTTACAGAATTTGAATATCAACATACACATTTAAATGGGATTTGCTATTGGAAGGAGATATTGAGATGAATCACATAAAAAAAACAACAGTATAATCCGTTCCAGGCATCTTCAGCAGAGTGCAGGGATCATGTGGTTTGCTTGCTCTGTCTCCCCACTGCCCAGCACACAGCAGATGCTCAAACATGCTGAACATAGAAAATCACCTCCAGCCAGAAGAGTCTGGAGTCTTCTTATCCATTTCTGTGTCGCTTCTTGTAACAGAGTGCTGCTCAAGGCAGAAAGATGGGCTGGCTGGTACTGGTAATGATACGTATGATTATATTCCTATATTATAGAAACTAGAGGCCCGGTGCACAAAATTCAATTTTGAATTCAAAATTCAAACGGCCCTCCCCTGCAGGCCTGGTCGCCCCGGTGTCTTTGAAACCCTGCTTGCACCCTCTAACAATCCAGGATCACTGGCTCCTAACTGCTTGCCTGCCTCATAGCCCCTGAACACCTCTGCCTGTCTGCCTCATATTACAATTTTATTATTATAGACAGTTGCCTTGCTCCAAGTTATAAGGATCTGCTTGTCTTAGAGATAGAAAAGTTTTAATTTTTAGTCTTGATCAACTAACACAGATGGCCACCAAAAAGGAGACTTACTAAAGAGTGTATAGCAAATAGTGATGTTAAATCCTTTTCCATAAAAACGTGCATATTGTGCATTGTATCTCCCTGGGTACATGAGTGAAGTTTCTGTCTTTGTAATCATAGGAGCAAATTGTGTGAGACCCCAGCCCAGCCTGGTTTGGTGCTCACAGAATAATAGAGGTCTTTTATTTTTCTTTGCTCCATTGGTGGAGATCTCCTAGAAGTTGCAGGATATCTTCCTTTAAATTTTTCCTCAACACTCTGAATTATGTCTCTCACCTTTGCTTTCCCTCCATCCCCCACCCACAACAGTAACTTGCTCCAGGCTCACTTTGCTCGAGTGTCTAGGAGATCACGCAATGTTTCTGCCACCATAACCAGGATTCCCACCATTTCTGGTGCTTCCCACGCTCTCAGCTTCTGCTCCCAGCCCGAGGATCCTCCCCTTCTCTCCCTCTGTGCAACTGAAGTGTGGACTCTGGGCTCATGTTGCCAGGGCGATGCTGCCAGCATCCTGCCCGAGTCACTGTGTGTGCTGCCATCTTTGTTGTGGAGTGATGGTTAATTTACATATTACTCTTTTATTAGATAGTATATAATTTTTAAGAATGTTATAATAATTATTACAAAGTTGGGATGTTTGTTGTAAAAATATAACACAGAGACTGGTAAAAAATATATACAATCCTAGAATTCTGCCTCATGGGTGACATTTTTATTATATTTTGTTCCAATATTTTTCTGCATATATAATTATTATATATTAGAGACCTGGTGCACAAAAATTCGTGCATGGGGGTGGTGGAGGGGTGTCCTTCAGCCCAGCCTACTCCGTCTCCAACTGGGACCCCTTGAGGGATGTCCAGCTGCCCATTTAGACCTGATCCAGATAGGATAGGGCCTAAATGGGCAGTCAGACATCCCTCTCACAATCTAGAACTGCTGGCTCCTAACTGCTCACCTTCCTGCCTTCCTGACTACCCTTAACTGCTTCTGCCTGCCAGCCTGATCACCCCCTAACCACTCCCCTGCCAGCCCGATTGATGCCTCACTGCTCCCCTGCCAGACTGTTTGCCCCTAACTGCCCTAACCTATGGGCCTGGTCACCCCTAACTGACCTTCCCTGCAAGCTCGGTCACCCCCAACTTCCCTCCTTTGCCAACTTGGTCTCCTCTAACTGCCCTCCCCTGCAGGCTTGATTGCCCACAACTGCCCTCCCTTGAAGGCCTGGTCCCTGCCAACTGCCCTCCTCTCCTGGCCATTTTATGGTGGCCATCTTGTGTCCACATGGGGGCAGTCATCTTGTGTGTTGAGTGATGGTCAATCTGCATATTACTCTTTTATTAGATAGGATAGAGGCCTGGTACATGGGTGGGGGCTAGCTGGTTTGCCCTGAAGGGTGTCCTGGATCAGGGTAGGTGTTCCCTTGGGGTATGTGGTGGCCTGGACGAGGGGCCTGTGGTGGTTTGCAGGCCGGCCACGTCTTCCGGTGACCCAAGCGAAGGCCCTGGTATCTGGGATCTACTTATCTTTAACAAATAAAACTTTGTAGCCTAGAGCAGAGCCAAGCCTTCTGCTCACTTTTTCCTCCATCGCTGGGGGCAACCCAAGCTTCGCTCCATGGCAGCAGCCATTGAAACTTTGTTGCCTTAAGTGGAGTCCAACCTGTGCAGAAAGCTTGGCTTCCTCCATTACCAGGGGCAACCCAAGTCTCCCTTCTGCTCTCTGTGGACGTAGCCATCTTGGTTGGGTTAATTTGCATACTTGCTGTGATTGGCTGGTGAGCATAGCTGGTGGGTATCGCAGAGGCACATTCAATTTGTATATTATTCTTTTGTTAGATAGGATGCACTAGAGGCCCGGTGCATGAAATTCATGCACTGGGGGTGTTAGGAGTCATCTCTCAGCCCAGGACCCATCAGGGATGGCTGTCTGACAGCAATAGGACATTCCCCTTGCAGTCCAGGACCCCTCGCTCCTTACCACCCACCTGCTCACTGCTCCTTAGTGCTCCTGCAAAGGCAGGAGAGGCTTCCGCCACCACCATTGCACTTGTCAGCCCAGATTTGGGCTAAGTGGCGTTCCCCCTATAGGAGTGCACTGACTACCAGGAGGCAGACACTCATCACAGGAGCTGCCCCCTGGTGGTCAGTGCACATCATAGCCACCGGTTGTTCTGCCATAACAGTAGCTTAGGCTTTTATTATATAGATGATATATATTCAGGGTGGCAAATGTAGGTTTTACAGTTATTTGTATAGAAAATAATACAATAATTAATAAATAATCAAAGAATAAACTCTGTTTCACATACAACTGTAAACTTACTTTGGCCCCACCATGTACATATAATGCTTATTATTTAAATAAAAAGATTATAGTGCTGGACACCATTTTCCTTATGTATGTTATAAGCAAGTTTTCCCATTCTATTAAATATACTTGAGCACCTGTTTTGCTTGTTGCCACGGCTCTTACTTTATCGGTTTAACAAATTACCAAAGTCATTCTCCAATTCATGATTTTGTGAGTTTAGGGGGAAAGAATCTTATTTTTTATAGAAAAGAATATTTTTCCTCCTTTCTGAAAAAAAGCTTCTCATTTATGTTTCTTTTCCAACAACATTGTTTAGAACTTCCAGAAAAAGGAAAACCACATTTTCCTGATTTCAATAATCACCAGCTATGTCGTCTTTGACAATTCTGATGGGTCCACACTAAAAGGTAATTGCAAAGTGAGTATTAGATCTATTAATAGAACACTTTTAAGTTTGTTGTGTACATTCACAAAGCCAGATTTATGTATACACTTTTCTTCCTTTCTAGAAGACAAAGCCTTTCATCATAAGATCACATTTCAAAAGTCAAAACCTATCATTTCAATTTAAAAATAAAGGCTAGCAATCACTGAAACTAGGGCACGCTCCAAAAATTAACTTGCAGCTCACAAGAACAAACGGTTCCGAGTCAGAAAATGGTGCCCCAAAAGGAAAGCCATCAGAGCACCTTCTCCAGGCACTCAGGGCGAAGGCAGGCCTTACTGCCAGCGCCCCCTAGTGGCCGGTCAGCTGGTCAGCCTCACCTGCAGTGAAACTACCACTTAGATAATCAGGAGTCTACAGGTTACCAGGAACAAGGTCCTATCACAAAGCACAAGAAAGAAGCAAAATATTTTGTTGAGAATTTTGGACTCTTTGTTCACCAGGGATATTGGCCTGTAATTCTCTGGTGTCTTTGTCTGGTTCTAGTATCTGAGTAATGCTGGCTTTGTAGAATGAGTTTGAAAGTGTTTCTTCCCTTTCCATTTTTTTTTTCTTGGAATAGTTTAAGGATAGATACTAATTCTTTTTTAAGTATTTGGTAGTATTCACATGTGAAGCTATCTGGTCCTTTGTTTGTTGGTACTAATTGGTTGTTCAGAATCTCTTTCTTCCTGGTTTCATCTTGGAAGGTTGTGTATGTCTAAAAATGTACCCATTACTTTCTAGGATGGGAATCTTGTTTGCATATCATTTGTTCACAGTATTCTTGAGTGATTCTTTGTATTTCTGTGGTGTCCATTATAATCTCTCCTCTTTCATTTTCTGACTTTTTATTTGTAGTCTCTTTTTTGTTTGATGGATCTTGCTAGAGGCTTGTCAATTTTATTTGTCCTCTCAAAGAATCAACTCTTAGTTTCCTCAATCTTTTCTATTGTTTTTATTTTCTATTTTATTTTCACTGCTTTGATCTTTATTATTTACTTCCTTCTGCTTGCTTTTAGTTTATTTCCAATAGCCAAGATGTGGGAGCTATGTAAGTATCCACTAATAGGTGAATAAATACAGAATATGTGGTGTGGACACACACACACAATGGAATATTATTCAGCAATAAGAACGAAATCTTGTCATTTGTGACAACATGGATGGATCTAGAAGGTATTATGTTTTGTGAAATAAGCCAGAGAAAAACACGTACCATATGTTTTATTCACTTATATGTGGAATCTAAAGAACAATATAAATGAACAAAATAAAAACAGACTCACAGAAACAAAGCAAAGGGATAATTAGCAGAAGGAAAGGGGGTTGGAGGATGGGTGAAAGGAAGGGGACTATAATCAACAATATTGTGGTAAGTTTACAGGGTGAGAGATGAATAGTAGACAAAGTGGAGCGATCACAGTATAAAGTATTAAAAAATTGAATCATTATATTATACACCTGAAATTAATATCACCAATATAAGACTGCATATCAACTACACTTAAATAAATATAAAATTTAAAAGAAGAAAACAAAAATAAAACAAAATCGAAAAAAATCCTGAGACAAGTCTTTTTTGCAATTCATCAAAAATTAGAATGAGTTTTCTAATTTACTCTAATGCAAGATCTTTCCGCAAAGGGAGTGATGCGGTAAATGAATTGTGAATGGAGAAAATCTGAGTCATGAGAGACATGGAGGGAGCCAAAATAAAACTGGGAAAGAAAAGAATACTGTTCCCAGACAGTGGTACAAATGTAATTATTTCTGTTTTTGGTAAAAGTTTTATTTGAGACAGAATAAAATTTGTTCTTTCTGTGTCACTCTTAATAAGGAAAAATAAGAAAGTAACTTACAATAACTTCCCTAAAGGATTCCTGGTCACTGATTGTCTTGTCTTCTACACATCCCGACTGATTCAAGTAGTGGTAGTTTTCCGGTCCAGATAAATAAAATTCTTCTACGAAAAGAGAAAACAACAATGTCAATACCTGACTGGCCAGGATAAGAATGAATCTGAGTGTTTTACTTTGTGAAGTGAAAATCAAGTACATAAATAATTCTGTGCTTCCCCAACCAGTTTGGCTCAGTAGATAGAGCATCGACCTGCAGACTGAAAGGTCTTGGGTTTGATTCTGGCCAAGGTTGTGGGCTTCATCCCCAGCAGGGGAGTGTGCGGGAGGCAGCTGATCAATGATTCTCTCTCATCATTAATGTTTCTATCTCTCTCTCCCTCTCCCTTCTTCTCGGAAATCAATAGAAATATAATAAAAACAATAATAATTCTGTGCTAATAGTCCTCTATTAAGATAAAGGTCTCTCTTAATCATCAGATAGGGAAAATAGAAATAATCTAATGAAATTAAATGGTATGATAGAAAATGTTACTGAAAAAAAAATCGATAAGGATCCTGTTTTGACTTTTTTTCTTAGAAATCAAATATTCAGGGGGAAAAAAATCAAATATTCACAAATTAGATTTATTCGGGGATAGCTTCAAACTAAAACCAGTTGTAATACATTATATATAAATGTTTTCATAAATACTCTTTACATCAGAAAAGCACCAAGATTCCAAAAACAGATACAAAACCTAAACTTTCCCTATTGATGACTTTCTCTGTACATTATTTGGCTCTGAAAGGAACTCAACATTGTCTACACTCACATACATTTTGAATCAATTGGTGGAATATTGACCAAGTTCAAACAAATTGTCTTCTCATGTCCTGATGGATTTTAAAGGGAAAATGAGTGACTCACCTCTCTGCTCGCCCTCCAGCCCTGCCAGCAGTGCATAGAATATGTGGTAATTCCGCTCCCCAGGATTTTGCCTTACTACTCGGTTCTGTGGAAATAAATCAGATTTCTATTCAGAAATGTTTCCCCTGCTTAATTAACACAAACCAATAATTTCCGAAAATTGTTATTGTGAAGGAAAAACGTGAATTAAATCATGTCTACTTACTTTTTCTAATAAATCTTCATGTGAAAAGCAATGGCAAGTCAAGGAACAAAACCAGGATATGACCCGCTTAATTACTCTCTCATTTTCTGTTCTTTGTCACCTAAATAATTACAATTCCCCAGTCTGCAGACATGGAGACTTCCAGTGCCAAAAGATAAGCCTGAAAGCATAGACTATTTCACCTAAATCCAATTTTGCACAACTGGGCAGAACTGATTTCAAACAAAAGCTAATATTTGGTCAGAAGTCCATTTTTTTTCAGATTATGGACATGATATCAGAGATCTCCAAAAGAAAAATGGTTCTTTATCCCCTAGAATAATCAATAGGTCAAACACAGTAATAATAGATCAATAATTGGATAGAAAGAACCAGACAGAAATGTTTCATCCATCTTTATGACAAGAACAGTTTCTAGTTGTGGAGTCAAATACTGTAGACAAAAAAACAAAAAAAAATCAACGAAACAGGATACAATCTACAATCCTCCCGCCCTGAATATTTCCCTTCTGGCAGATGTTCAGCTGAACGAACTTCCCAAAGCGACTGGAGTTGTTGTTGTACACGGTCTTCGCGTTGCCGAAAGCTTCCATGATGGGGCTGAAAAGAAGTCAGGATAGCAGCCGTGTTAGTGAGGACAGAGCTAAAAAACAGCAAGGACAGTCCCCACAGACCTCAAAATACTCAAGTGCAAGAAAAGTCTGAGTTCGAAAGGGCCAACGGTGGTTATGTTCCTTCACAGAAGAGCCAGGTTTCCAAAGCACTTGCTGAGATGGGTTTATTAAGAACATCCACCTTCAAGGAGAGCTCTCAGGGCTGGTTGTGAGAGTACAGGATGCTTCACTGAGTGAAGGAGGCGAGGAAGGCTCTTTTCTGCACAAATTAGCTTGGGCTTATATTTATATCAGCTGGGGATGATACAGAAAAAGCTCCTCTTGTCAACTGAATAAAGCCCATCCTGAAAATTCTACCCATTGCTTATGTCTTGGGAGTAACTTCTTTGGGTCTCTAAGTGGTCAGGGATCAGTCAACTTTTTCTTTTTTTTATATATATATTTTATTGTTTTTTTACAGAGATGAAGGGAGAGAGATAGAAAGTCAGAAACATCGATGAGAGAGACACTGATCAGCTACCTCCTGCATGACCCACAGTGGAGATGTGCCCACAAGCAAGGTACATGCCCCTGACTGGAATCGAACCTGGGACCTTTCAGTCTGCAAGCCGACGCTCTATCCACTGAGCTAAACCGGTCTCGGCAGTCAACTTTTTCTATAAAGATCCATGGGAGTCTTCATTACAACTACTCAGCTGTGGCGTGATTGCTTGAAAGCAGCCAAAAATGAACCGTAAATAAATGAGTGTCTGGGTGCCAGTACAATTTAATCTATAAAAACAGGCTGCAGGTGGAAGATGAAAACCATTCTGGAGCTGGATGGTGGAAATGGCTGCACAACCTGGTAAATGTACCTAATCCCGTACTTGGGGAAATATTTCAGGTTAGAAGTTTTATGTTATGTGTATTTTCTTACAACTTAAAAAATAAGTTTGGATGAAAAATAAATAAATAAGTAAAAAAAAAAAACACCATAAAACCAGCTGAAGGATATGGACTAAGTTTGCAGACTCCTAGACTAATTTCTAAAGAATCATATATATAAAAGGCTAATATGCAATGTGTCCTGTGAGAGTTCGACTGGGAGACTGGGAGTTCTATCACTCGCTATGATGTGTGCTGACCACCAGGGGGTGGTGTGGAACAAAGGAAGGCCCTGGCCGGCAGTTGGCAGCCACTAGAGACCCTACCTGTGCATGAATTTTGTGCACTGGGCATCTAGTAGGATTTATAAAGTCTCTATAGGTTCTAAAATATTGTAAGGCACAAACCAGACTCTGGGCAACTGCATATTTTAAAGAAAATTCTAGATGATACCTCACCAACAGCCCTCTTTCAGAGTCATGAGGCTCACTGCCATTGGATGGATCAGTGATTTTCTGCCACATGAAGCTACAAATATGCAACCTGCCCCCACGGGACTTCCAGAGGGTGGAATGCAGAACAGAGGCTCACTTGTCTCCATAATGAGCCCCCTTGTCCCCCGTGTCTGGAGCCTGAAATTGCTGCTGATAACAAGGCCTCCAAAAAGCTGGTGAAGGATTCTGGTGGAAGGAGATCTCCCCAACTCCACCCTGGCCCAAGGATGGAGAGTCAGGCTCTGTTGCCTGGGTTACTAGAAATTGTTATGTGCATGTCAAGACCTTTCCTTGAGGAAAGAGAAGTCAAGAAAGAGAGAAAACAGATCTACTCGTTTTAACTCTTCCTTAAAAAAGCCATACCGTGAGGCAAGTGAATCCTATTTGCTGGAAACAAGGGAGATGACGAAGAAATACCTGCTTTCAAGAATGGCTTGCTCAACACAGGACGTCTTCTCCTTCAAAGAGAGCTCCAAAGACTGTTGGCTGATGACCGATAGAAACTTGAGGATCAACTTTGTGCTTTCGGTTTTCCCTGCCCCGCTTTCACCGCTGAAAGACAAAACGCGAAAGTTTGTGCTTCTGTCATTTCTTTTACAAAAACCACCTCGGTCAATGTCACTGCAAGCCATCCACTGAACAACTGGTGAAAGGTGGGAAGAGAGAGCTCAAAATGCCTGTTTCCAGAGGTGAGTGGAATGAAAGGAGAAGTCCTTTGTTCCGCTGGCCTCAAAGGCATATGAGGTCAACAGAAGTGCCTTTGCTAAGATAAGGTGATTAGATGGACGGTGCCCTTCATGGGAGGGAAGGTCTCTTAGCATATCCCAGACATCTCCATAGTGCCAGGCTGGTCACAGGCACGGGGTAAGACATTGTTAAAGGAGTAAGCACATTATCAGCGTGTTTCTGGGGCATTTTAAGCAGGTAAATGTGCATAGAAATGCAATCAGTCATAAATATTATTGAGGGGATGAAGAATGAACCCTCAGCCAAAACCAGTTTGTCTCAGTGGATAGAGCGTTGGCCTGCAAACTGAAAGGTCCCAGGTTCAATTCCAGTCAAGGACACATACCTTGGTTGTGGGCACATCCCCAGTAGGAGGCAGCTGACCGATGTCTCTCTCTCTTCGATGTTTCTAACTCTCTATCCCTTCCCCTTCCTCTCTGTAAAAAAATCAATAAAATATATTTAAAAAAATAAAATAAACCCTCTATATACTATATCTTAAAAAAAAAAGGAATGAACCCTCAAGTACTCAACCCACACTAAGTCATTCTGTTCCCGTGATTGTCCTAAGAGGGAGGCAGCAGCTAAGCTTAGTCAGAATTTAACACCAGATCTGTCTGCGTTCAAAGTCCTGGAGAAGCTGTACTTTAATGCCGGTTACGGAAAAGGGAACAAAGCAATGCGGAGGGGGAGAGGGGCGGGCAGCGGGAGGACTAAGGTACAAGCTGTGCCTTAAAGGCCTGGCAAACACCAGCCAGGCAAAGAGGAAGGGGAAGGACTGGGTTTAGACAACATTGTGAGCTGGAGCATGGAAGTCGGATGAGGAAAGTCATCTGGTTAGGTCCGCAGGCCTGAGGAGAAGGAGTGGAGAGAGGCACCCGAGGATGGAGTTTGGCCATTCAGAGGCACCTGCATGAGACGGAAGGCAAAGACAGCGCCTCAGAGTCGCTGTGGAGTTGATGCTCCAGGAGAGAGGGTCCCTCAGAGAGATCATCTGCCTTAACCCAGGTGTGTGGTGCTAAGTCCTGGACAAGTCCAACTGGCTGGAGATGGAGAGGAGAGAAAGGGATGGAGATGGAAGGGATTTGAAGGGAAAACGTCATTTTGTGTAAGGCACCACGCTTGGTACAGTGGAAGGAGCAGAGGTCGTAAAAAGGCAGAGAACTTACAAAAAAGGTAAACCCAGGACATAAATTACAGTGCGGCAATGCCACCAATATCGCCACGCAGCACGCCGGTCACTGCTAAAAGAGTTACATCAACAGATGAGCTCTGTACACGTAAAGAAGTGCTCTCTGAGTGCCAGCATCTAGGTAGTTATCACAAGAGAGGAATGTCGCCGAACACTCGGTGGATGATTAAACGCGTGTGATAAAGGAGAGGAAATGACTCAGAAACGACACTTCTGTGCCCTGCTGGGTGTCACAGGCCCGAGGGGCATCTCCACTGGTCCAGGCGACCGCAGTCATTCCATTCCCTTGGCAGGCTGACCAGGACAGGCGCCAGCATTTCAGCCGGAGAGACTTCCAGTGAAGTGTGCTCAGGGCTCTGGGGAGGGCTGCTTGCACACCAAAGAGAAGAGGCAGAAAGGCCTCCCACCCCTGCCGGCTGCAGACACAGCACCTGGGAACCGACGCCTCCCTTGGGGAAGGGAAAGCCAGCGGGGTGCTGAATCCACCACCCTGAAACTGCCCCTCTTCTTGTCTGAGATAATATGCAAGCCAAGCCCACGGGGGCTGGGTTTTCTGTTACCAGCAACCAGGACGTCCCCAGAATGGTACTTAGCACGCGCCTTCCCATAGCTGGCACCTGCCCAACCCCGTGGCTGGCAGACCCGAGGCATCCAGCAAGGATGCACCCAACGAACAGCGCAGAACCCAAGAGAAAGATTACAAGAAGAGATTTAAAGAATTATTTTTTTTAATATATTTTATTGATTTTTTACAGAGAGGAAGAGAGAGGGATAGAAAGTTAGAAACATGGATGAGAGAGAGACATCGATCAGCAGCCTCCTGCACGCCCCCTACTGGGGATCCGCCCGCAACCAAGGTACATGCCCCTGACCGGAATCGAACCTGGGACCTTTCAGTCCACAGGCCGATGCTCTATTCACTGAGCCAAACCGGTCTCGGCTAAATAATTCTTGATAGTAAAACACACACTCACTCTCTAGTGGTTGTTGATCATAAATTACGTTAAAAAACAAACAAACTCAAAGGCATGAGTTCTCTAGCTAAAACGTGAGAGGCAGAAATAACGTTCCGTGTCCCGCAGTCTCACTCTCCATGCTCCAGCACGCAGAAGTAGGCAACATTGCACCTCCCTGTGGTAAGGAAGCGAGTCCTTACAGAGTCCTGCCCACTGGGCATTGGTGTCTGCAGCCATCAGTAACACCACACGCCCGGGTTATGGCAGCTGATGTCTCTGAGGGACCCTCTCTCCTGGAGCATTAACTCCACAGCGACTCTGAGGCGCTGTCTTTATCTTCTGTCTCATGCAGGTGCCTCTGAATGGTCAAACTCCATCCTTTGGTCTCTCTCTCCACCACTTCTCCTCAGGCCTGCGGACCTAACCAGAACCGCACTCAGTAAAAGAGAGCGAGTTTGGCCAACTGAACAACGGAGCAAGAGGGACATGTGCTAACACCCCTCGTGGTCCTCTGGACTCTACCTCTTGCCACCCGGTGCCCTCAGGAATAACGCATCTCCAAGACAAAATAATACGGAGTCAAGTTGAGTTTCTCAGCTTCCCATGCAGGAATGGGAGATGAGCAAGAAATACGCCATGCTCCTGTTGCACCCCTGAGGTTTGGGGGCTGTTTGTACAGCAATCAGGCTACTCTGACAAACAAAGCACAACAATACAATCTCAGAGAAGATATTCTTCAAGCTGGACAGCAAAGACTTGGTGGAGAAGAAAACCCAGAACATTCGCCGACATTCATGTCGCTGATATCTACCTATATCAATCTTCAGCTCCCCTCTTTCACATTGGACCATATTTTCGGCAAGTGTCTCCTTTAAGAACACCTGTTTGGGTTCACCTGGGTGAACGTGGAAGAAAAATAAACGTGGAAGGAAAGTAAGGCTGAGGTTTACACCATGCTCTGCAAGCTCTCCAGCTTGGCTGCACACTAGATTCCCCTAGTAGGCACCCAATCCTATAGGGGAGAACTCAGTCATCCCTATTTCAAAAAGCTTTCCAGATGATTCTACTACGAAGCCATGTTTGGGAACTACGATTCACATAATTCTGACAGGACTGCACTGGGAGAGAACTGGTGGCTGCTGCAAACAGGACTGGGGACAGGGCATAAACCAGGCAACGAATAAAAATAAAATCACAAGTCATTAAAACCCAGACACACGCCTGAGGCTGCAGACACTAATGCCCAGTGGGCAGGACTCTGCGGGAAGATTCACTGGATCCCTCCTCTCCACCTCCCACCCCACCTACGGCTTTTCCGTTCCCAACGAAGGCGATTTACTGAGGGTCAAACCAACGCGATGGTTGAAACCATGGAAGAGCACCCTTCCCCGCCTATTCACATGCCTTTTAGGCCCCATGGACTGGGCCATAGTCATGAGCAAAACGTCTTCGGACACCATTTGTCTATGATCTCAAAGCAGAAGCACAAATGATGGTTAATACTGTCAAACAGAAATCTTAGATGGGAGAAGCCATCATTGAGAGAGAGGGTAAGGGTTCCGTAAAGACCTCTCTGGGAAAATGCAAAAATATGCTCTGCAATTAACTGGTTGGAAATGAAGAGAGGGAAGGGGAAGGCAAGAGGAGGGGTCAGGATTTCAGCCAAAGGGAAAATATAACACCAAAACACACACACACACACACACACACAAAAAAAAAAAAAAAAAAAAAAAAAAAAAAAACACCACAAGGCAAATTAACAAGACCATTTGAACCCTCTGGTTCATTTCGTTTTGTTCACTTTGCACCCTGACGGCACCTTTGCTTCGATTTCAGCCTGCGGAGGCCTTTCTACCACGGGCAAGTTGTGACTCACTTCTCCCACCCCCTCCCTTATTCCAGCCACGTAAATCCGTAACTCCTGCAGCAATTACGCTGTTATTTCACCTTCACCCGGAGCAAACCTATCACTTCCATCTCCCGGCCTCCTCTCTTCCCCTTAGCCCCGGGCAATTCCAGTCCTAAGCCATGACGCCAACTCAACGGCAAACATGGGTTTCGGCGAAAACACGATCATCCAAATGAGCCCACATGAGCTCATACTTTACAAAGATAAGCGAGAAGATGGAAAAACAACAACAAAAAAAAAACACAAAAATAACCCGGGGTACTGACGTGAGCCTCACAGTCATATCAAATGTTTTCAGGATGTTATCACCTTCAGGATGGGAAGTCATAAGACTGGTGTTAAGCAGGAGAAGGTCATGATCAGGTTCAAGGTCTTATTAGAGAATCACTGTGGAGAGTACAGAGGGTGGGAAATGGATGGAGGGAGCAAAGGAGGAAGTGGGAAACAAGAGGAGAAGGGAGGCCCAGGACAGCGGAGGGAGAAAGGAAGAAGGGCTGGTCAGGAGCGGTGGTTTTAAGTGACGGGGAGTGTGGGAATGACTCCTGAGAGCTGGGAGCTAGCATGACCCGGGCGTTGGTAACACAGGTGTGCACAACTGTCAGTACTCATCCAAGTGCCCATGTAAGAGCAGCACGCGTTGCTCTATGTCATTTTACTTTCTCGATCCCAGAATGACTTCTTTTTTTTTTTTAATATATTTTATTGATTTTTCACAGAGAGAAAGGGAGAGGGATAGAGAATTAGAAACATCGATGAGAGAGAGACATCGATCAACCGCCTCCTGCACGTCCCCTACTGGGGATGTGCCCGCAACCAGGATACATGCCCTTGACTGGAATCGAACCTAGGACCTTTCAGTCCGCAGGCCGACGCTCTATCCACTGAGCCAAACGGTTTCGGCCCAGAATGACTTCTTGATTTCAGGCTGGGGACCTCCAGAAAGGCAAGTCCACTCCTGAGGATGCAAAGCACGAGAGGAGAAACACTCTGCTGGGAGCAAATGAGGATGGAAGCAGGACATGACACCCAAGAGGCCCGTGAAACATCTGTGACGACACCTCAGGGCTCGTGGACGGATGTCTGGAGCTCAGAGGAGAAACTGACGCGGGAGGCGTTTCAGTCTGCGGTCATAAACCAAAGGTACATGTATTTTTTTATTTATTTTTTAATGAAACACACTAGGAATTTTGGATGATGATGCCAAACAGCCAAAGCATCAGGTCAGGCAGACTTCAGAGATGGAGCGGAGTTTGCAGGGGAACAGAGAAGGGGTCTCGACCGCACAGGAAGGAACGGGCCTCTGCCACAAATGGAGCCCGTTAGCCACCCCACAGGCCGGTCTCCCAGGCCAGTGCAGGTGTGTCCGAAGACTATGGCCCCCAAATCTACTCAGCTGCCCATTTTTGTAAATAAAGTCTTATCAGAACTCAGCCCAGTTATTATTTGTGGGCAGTCTATAAACACTTTCATACTCCAAGGGCAAAGGTGAGCGGTTGGAACAGAGAGTCTCACCCACAAAGCCTGGCCCTTTGCTGACATCCGAAAACATCTCCATCCTGTCAATGAAATCCCTCCACCACACATCATTTCCTCAGAGCGTGCATCCGCCACTCCCTTGCTTATAGAGGACCGAGAAGACGTCTGCATTGCCCAGAGGATTCAGTCCAAAGATCTTAGCAAGCAGAACAAAATCCTTAAAAGTTCGACTCTGTACCAGGAATTGGGATTCTCATCTGAAACAAACACTGTAAAATGCAAGTTCAGATTCGGTGTCTGTTGTTCATAGCTGGTCTCTTTAGCCAGTAATTCAAAATCTGAGCCTCAGCTTCGCCAAATGCCTGGGCTTTCCTGAGGATTACACACAAGCCTGCCTTCTCAACAAATATTAGCTCCCTCCCACTGTCTTTCCCCAGCTCCTTCAGGCCCCTCAGCAAACGCCAAGCCTTAAAGGCATACCTTCCACTTCCTGAGGATCCTTGTTTGACCAAATATCTCTGTTTCTGCAAATGTTCTGTGTCCTCCCCACCCTCTCTGATGGCTGTATAACCACAGGGTCACATGTCACCTTCTCTGGGAAATGCTCTCTTGGCACCTTCACTGAGCAGCCATGTTTTTTATTACTGCATTTGGCAGGCTGAATGGAAATTATTTACATCAGTTTCTTCCCATCAGAGTAGAGAATCCTGAAGGGCAGTGATTGGGTATTTGTCTTTTTAAGTCCCCAAAACTTGCACAGGACCCTGAGGTATGACATGAGCATGAGGCACGCCCTGCACCTTATTCTCTGGTTGGTACCTTTCTGGTCCAGGGTGCAAGTTTTGTTCACTGTCCCAATTCCAATCACTTCTGAATATACTATGAGAAAGAGAAAAATACCACACACCCAATTATCATTCCAGAATCTAAACGACAGTTAAGAAGAAATTGCTTTGGTTTAGGAAAACCAAAGTATGCAAAGGATGCGGAGGTCCTAAACCAATAGTTGTTCCATCTGTCCACCCTTTGACTGACAGCTGTTGAAGGCTGGCCCTCTGCCAGACGCTGTCCTGGATGAAGGTGAATGAGCCACAGGCCTTGCCTGCACTAGGTCTCTTAAAAGATCACATACACTGAAAAGACCATCACCACTAAACTCTTTCTGCCCAGCACAATGTACGAAAAACTGAAGCCAATGCAGAATGTGGTAGGTCAACCAAGATCAAATGCTGACCTGGTCTGTTAGATGAAAAAAGAATTCTCAAGTAAATTCTAAACTTAAGTATTTAAAACAATAATAGCCGGAATTGGTTTGGCTCAGTGGATAGAGTCTCGGGCTATGGACTGAAAGGTCCCAGGTTCGATTCCGGTCAAGGGTATGTACCTTGGTTGCGGGCACATCCCCTGTAGGGGGCGTGCAAGAGGCAACTGATAGATGTCTCTCTCATCGATGTTTCTAACTCTATCCCTCTCCCTTCCTCTCTGTAAAAAAAAAAAATCAATAAAATATATTTAAAAAAATAAAGAAGTAAAATAAAGCGATAATAGCACGAACATTCTTCATTTAAATGTGCACAAAAAGTAAAGCTATGCTTAACAGAGAGAGGTAAATGGTCCTGAAAGTAAGACCAACAAAAAAGGCTTGGACTAGAAGCTGAGAGACATGTCACTGACACCAACCAGCGGGGGACTTTGGCCAAATGATGAGGGCTCTTTAAGTGAGAGAAAAATTGATATAGGAAATTCTGTCTAGTTCTAAATAGGCTTATTTTGCAGCCACCAGGGGGCAGTCTATGCCTGAGGAAATCTAAATAGGGCTCCAGTATCCTGCTATTTTTATTTTATACTTAATTTTCTCTTCATTCCAATAGCCCCAGCCTTTACTTAAAAAACAAAAAACAAACAAACAAACAAACAACCTGCTGGAGAGAGCTATATGCAGATTGACCATCACAAGCCAAAATACATTTAATGAGAAATCTACTTTGAAAGACTGTTTCCTGGGTTAATTTAGATAAATACGGTTAGTTTTTTTTTTCACATCAGCATGGCACAATGGGAGCTTTCTGTTAGGGATCCACTCCCTCCTTTCCCTTCCCCCACTCCCTCCACCTGACTTTTAAAGACCACAGTCTTTGGCATGAAAATGCCAAACCTTTTCCGTTTTATTGCACGCATGCTTGCACGAGCGCGCGCGCACACACACACACACACACACACACGCACAATGATCTCATTTGATTTTTCACTTTATCCCTAAGCTGCTCTGTCTAGCAAGTGATATATTAGTCATGCTCTCGTGTTGTTGTTTTTTTCCACTTAAAGTAATAAGCACAAGCCATTATCAACGGCAAATATTCAGGCACCTAAGTGTGGAAAACAATTCGACCTTCTTAAAATAGATGTTCTCTTTCTTTCTGTTAATCTTATTAAACTAGATGCTGTGACCTGAAACAGTGACCTTAAACCCTAACTTCTGAACTTCTGTGAGGTCATCTGAAAGAACCCAGTAATAGTGATTCCAGTCATCAAGCGGGCCGCTTTATTGGGAATGTGACTCTCAAAAGCGCTGTTTGGATACGAAGCGAGTAGCTTTCTTTTCATTAACTGCAAGTTATAATCCTTCACATTTGCTTAAATGAATAAACTGATAGTCCCTCTGCGTGGATTCCACAGCCCAGCACATTAGCACCAGGAAGGTGATGGAGAAAACGAACATCAGTCCTTAAAGAAAGAGGGGGTAGAGGGTGGAGTGGGGGGGAGAGAATGAGGAAGGCACTGTTTTGTTGTTCATATTCCTATCATGCCCATTTGTTACAAAAGCAAGGAGCCAAGAACGAGAGTTCTGGGTGAAAACTGCCAGTGAGAAGGACACACCCTTGCCAGTAGTTGTCTGTGTACGCATCATACGGAGCCCCCACTTCAAAGGGCTGTCGGAAGGTCTCGATGAGCTGATGCCTGGAAAGCTCCTGGCACAGTGTCCAATACACTGAATACTTCAGAAGAGAACAGCTGTCATCTCTTAGCCGTTTTCCCTCCGCACCACAGAGGGTGGGGTGAGCACCCCGGGAAGATCCTTGGCGAGAGGCTCCTCCATTTTCCTTCCCTGAGGTTTCCACGAAGGGCCGGCTCTAGCATGTCTGCCCCACCCCATCTCCCCGTCCCCACCCCATCCCCCACAGGACCAGGAGCGCTTCCCTGACGGGCTGGCCTGCTTTGCGCCATCTGGAACCCGTTTCCCACAGGAGCTGTGGCCACCGGGTACCTGCCTGCACTCTGACCAGGTGGGCTGTCTGTCCAATTTGGGGCCGCGGTGTTAGCGATCCTGACCGGCTGGAAGTCTCCAGTGGCCATATGGCTGTCCATCTGCCTCCTGGCCTGACTTCCACCGAATCAGAAAGCCGGCAGGTAGGTGGGATCTTATGTGTTAGCTTCCCCAAATGCACACACACCCCCTTTCCTCTTAAAAAATAAGAGCATTATTTTGCCACAGGTTGGGACTAAAAGGCCATCTAACACAGATGTCAAAATCTCCCCCGGCAGTTCTGTTGACACACCACTGGTTCCCAGGAACAGCCACGCTCCCGGAGCGACTGCCTGGAGGACAAATGAAAGGAATGCCTGGGACTCCATGGAAACCCACTGAAAGGGACAGCGGCTCGTCCTCCTTGGACACCTTCCAGGGGTGTGCTGGTCGTCGCCAGAACAGGAGTCCCATAGAAACAACCAATAAGAAGGTCCAGTAAAGATGTCACTAAAATACAGGTGACGAGCCATTTTGAATTCTATCTAATAAAAGAGTAATATGCAACACACAGGATGACTGTTCCCATGTGGTCAAAGACCCTGTCCCCATGTGGAAACAAGATGGCCACCACAAGATGGACAGCAGGGGAGGGCAGTTGTCAGGGACCAGGCCAGCAGAAAAGGGAAGTTGGGGGTGACTGGGCCTGCAAGGGAGGGCAGTTAGGGGTGACCAGGTCCACAGGGGAGGGTGTTAGGGACAAACAGGCTGGCAGGGGAGCAGTTAGGCATCAATCAGGCTGGCAGGGGAGTGGTTAGGGGGTGATCAGGCTGGCAGGCAGAAGCAGTTAGGGAGTCAGCAGTCCTAGAATGGTGAGAGGGATGCCTGACAGTTAGGGGCAATCAGGAAGGCAGGTAGGTGAGCAGTTGGGAGTCAGCAGTCCTAGAATGGTGAGAGGGACTAATCCTGTAGGATCGGGCCTAAACGGGCAGTCGGGCATCCCTCAAGGGGTCCCAGATTGGAGAGGGAGCAGGCTGGGCTGAAGGACACCCATTCCCTATGCACAAATTTTGTGCACCAGGCCTCTAGTTAGTTAATAAAAACGAAGAAGTGTTTTCTGTAAAGAGACAGATTTTATTCCTTTTTAGACAGTTCCTAGTAATGAAGGCTTTGACACAGGGGCTTCTGGTGGTTTATTCCAATCAGTGAGGAAGACTGAGCTGAAAGAGATTACGTCAAGACCCTCCCTCCTTGGAAAAAAACCCAAATCCAATGAGCATGCTGTCCTATCATTTCCTAAACATATTAACAGCCGTCCCTTTTCTACAGCCAATCCAAAGGTACGCATTCGAAGTATCCAGTTAAAGCCACCCACAAAGTCTTCCATTGGGGAGATGCCGCTTAGGGCAGTCACGCTGTATGAGGACAAAGGGGCTTGGCTCTAACCTGCGACGTGCCGTCTAGCGCTCTGGAGTGTCAAACCTGCTCAGTGAAGAACTATGCCAACCTCCTTACATCCACCGGAAGCACGGGCCTCCCAACTGGAATAAGCTGAAGTGTAAATCAGGCAAATTTCCCAAAAGAAACAAACAGAGTAATTGCTCTAAAGTGAGCACCTCGTGTCTGTGGGAAGCTGTGAGGGCCCAGACATCACCCAAACGGAGAGCTCCGCTGAGCCATCAGGCGCTCAGGAGCTTCCTCCTGGATGTGGTCGGCCGGCCTTTTTGGGGGCCCGGCTTGGGGAGTGCTGGAGGGGCTGCGGGTGGAGACCCCTGGTTACCTGATGAGGACACACTGGTTGTCATGGCGCTTCCACAGGCAGCGGTAGCACTCGTTGGCCACGGCGAAGACGTGCGGGGGCAGCTCCCCGAGGTGGCTCTTGCTGTAGCGCTCCATGGTGGCGCGCTCGTACAGGCCGGCGATGGGCTTGTAGGGGTTCACGGAGGCGATGATGGAGCCGATGTAGGTCTGCAAGGAGAGGGACACGGTTATACACGCATGGCCTTGGGGGGTGAGGGCGTCTGCATGCAGCTCTATGCCTCGCCATGAAGGGTTGGGGTGCCTCCACATGTCAGGGGATCCACTGAGGGCCCCATAGGGGAAAGGTAAGGGGCGCTCCCCACTGCATGTTTTTCCAACAACTTTTGGTACAAAACCCAGTCGTTCTGCACAAACCAATGCAGCCATTTCGAAGAGGACTTGCTATGGAAGGAACACAAGAGAGAGATGGTGAGCCAGCCCAGACTCAAGTCCCCTGTCCCTGTGACCTCCTAACCCTGCCCTCGTCATGACCTGTCCTCTCAGGTGGCTGCTATGAGCGCAGGATTAAAGAAAGAAGGAGAGAGGCAGAGGGGATGGAAGGAGGGGATGGAGAGTTATGGTTTAATGGGTACAGAGTTTCAGTCTGGGATGGTGAGAGCATACTAGAAGTAGATAGTGGTTATGGTTACATAACATTTCAAATGCTTTTTTTATGATTTTTAAATTACGGTTGACATACAATATTATGCTTGTTTCAGATGCACAACCCTATGATTAGACATTTATGTAACTTACAAAGATCACTTCTATGATGCAAATGTATTTAAGGCACGGAACTGCACTTAAAATCATCAAAATGGTAAATCTGATTGTGTGTGTATTGAACACCTCAATGTGGAAACAGTAACAAGACGGTTTGAAAATCCTGGGTAGTCAGTAATTTCGATGGCTCCTGAGTGCCTGTCACTCACCTGGAACTGAGCAGACGGACAGGCGGACCTTTCTGGAACCAGATCCAGGCCAGACATTGAGCTAAAACTTCAGAGCAGGAGGGCAGGCCCCTGACCTCTGAACCCAGAACACTGTATGCCCGCTCCGGACGGACATAAGCGTTCGCTGGCACTTCTGCAAGATGCTACCGGAGTGTGGTTGTCGGGTTTCCAGTCTCAGACCCAAGTGCAGAAGCCACTGAGAAGAGGAGACGGCAGGGCCACCAGCTGGCTTTTACGGCACGCCTGCAATGTGCCAAGGGCTTTAGGGGGGCCATGGGCTGAACTGTGCCCCCATTCATATGTTGAAGCCCTAAATCCCCACCAGCTTAGAATATGATTATACCTTAGACAGAAACACGGCCTTTAAGGAGATGTTGAAGTTAACCATTAAGGTGGGCGCTAATCCAAGCTGACTGGTGTTCTTACAAGAAAGGAGGTTTGGATACACAGAGAGAGAGGCATCAGGGATGCGTGTGCACTGGTAACGGCCAGAGGAGGACACAGCCAGCTGAGGAGAAGTGATCACTTCTGGGAAGTAATCAACTTGATCTTGGACTTCTAGCCTCCAGAACTGTGAGAATATCAGCCTCTGTGGTTTAAGTCATCCAGTCGGTTACACTTTTTTAAAAAATATATATTTTATTGATTTTTTTACAGAGAGGAAGGGAGAGGGATAGAAAGTCAGAAACATCAATGAGAGAGAGAGACACCGATCAGCCGCCTCCTGCACGCCCCACTGTGGAGATGTGCCCGCAAGCAAGGTACATGCCCCCAACCGGAATCGAACCGGGGACCTTTCAGTCTGCAAGCCAACGCTCTATCCACTGAGCCAAACCGATCTCGGCTGGTTACACTTTTTTATAGCAGCCGGAGCAGACTCATACAGAGGGCCTGACCCCTTTCACACTCACAGTAACCCCAGGAAGTTCAGTGTGTTACTATCCCTGTTTTTCCAATGAGGAAACCGAGGCAGGGAGAGAAAATTCCATGGACGGGCCACACAGCCAGGAAGTGGCGGAGGTGAGATGTGAACCCTGGGACCTAAGGCAAAGCCCACTCTCGCTCACTGGCAGGGCTGGGCCATGCAGCAGAGCAGGAGGAACGCGGGGAACACGAGCCGGGAAGCAGGAAACATCCGGACGGCATCTGTACCGCATTACGGCAATTTGTAACCGTTTATATTCATGGCGACTGCCAGGCACATCAAGCGAGGGATCTACGTTCCATAGAACTGTTCTCAAATGGAAGGGGGGCTGTAATGTGTTTTGGAAATATATTCAACCAAAAAAGGTTAAAAACATAAAAGGAATACAGTGGTACCTCGAGATACGAGTTTAATTCGTTCCGTAACCTTGAGGCATGGGAAACTATGAGACGCTCGAGTCCCGGTAAACTGGTGGGTCGTGTGCAGCAGGCCGATCCATGCAATTACTCCTCTCTCAACTGTTGCTCATATTTCAAAGCAAAAATCGCTCGCTTGATGGCTTGTATCTCAAAAATCTCGTATGTTAGGGCACTCGCATCTCGAGGTACCACTGTATTACCATAGGACCCGATGATTCCTCTCCTAGGTAGATGCCCCAAAGGATTAAAAGCAGGTACTTTAATAAAGACACAGCAGCATTATTCATGATGGCCTAAATGAGGAACAACCCAAATGTCCATCAAGATGTGTTATAGCCCTAACTGGTTTGGCTCAGTGGATAGAGCACCGGCCTGTGGACTGAAAGGTCCCAGTTTCCATTCCGGTCAAGGGCAAGTACCTTGGTTGCCGGCACATCCCCAGTGGGAGGCGTGCAGGAGGAAGCTGATCGATGTTTCTCTCTCATTGATGTTTCTAGCTTTCTATCCCTCTCCCTTCCTCTCTGTAAAAAAATCAATAAAATATATATTTTTTAAAAAGATGTGTTATATCCATACAATGGCACATTCACCAACAAAAGACGGAAGTTCTTGCTACTTGATGTCTGCTGCACTGCAGATGGGCTTTGGAAACACCATCCAATTAAAGAAGCCAGACACCCAAGTTCACAACATTAACAGGATGGGCCATGTTCCTTAACCTTCATAAAAAGCTTTAGAGCACACATCTTCAGAGGTCCGCCCAAAGTGAGAAACAGGCATGCTCTGGCGACAATCACAGACCGCTGAGTGAGGGAGAGAACAGAGGCATTTCCATTTTCAGGGATGGAATCGTCTCTGGAGAGTTCAAATAATAAATGTGCATGCTGTGGTTGACAGTAAGCTCAACAAATGGACTCCCATGTACCATCGCAAACAACAGGTACCCGGCAGCAAACAACAGACTCTGAACCAAATGCCATCATCGGAAATCTCTTATCAAAGAAAAAGAAAGCAAAGGATGTGTTAAATGTGTGTCTGGCAAGCATGGAGAGAAACCCATTTTTGATTTTTTAAAGTTATAGAAAATCTTGCCTTACGTAGAATTAAAAAGGCCCCTCTATTTGCAAGAAACTCCATTAAGTACCAAAGTAAACGAGGCTCTTAAACATGAAGGCTTAAGGTTTACAATCTCACCTTCTCACAAATGACCTAAGTCATTTTTTCAAAAGGCTTGTCACCGATTTTAAAAGACAACTGAGTCTACATGTTCCCAAAACAACTCTACCTGACATTTATGATCCTGGGGCACAGAGGACGGGACTACCTGCGTTATGACACCCTCCTAAGTCCTCATTTGCTCCAGGGCAGCCTGGGGGTGTGGGCAGGGCGGAGGCGCTGTTCCACCTCCTCTGGCAGGTGACAAATGGGCAGAGGATGGTAAGCACTGCCCTACAGTCACAGCGCCAGGGATGCTGTCACGCTGCGGGTCTGCGGGACTGCCTTCCCCACCCACCCACACGCAAAATGGGAATCACTCCAGATGCTTCCAGTGGCATCATCGTGGTCAAAGCCTCCACGTCCTGAAAGCTTTGCTTTCAGTACGTTCTAGAACAGTGGTTCTCAACCTTCCTAATGCCTCGACCCTTTAATACAGTTCCTCATGTTGTGGTGACCCCCAACCATAAAATTATTTTCATTGCTACTTCATAACTGTAATTTTGTTACTGTTATGAATCGTAATGTAAATATCTATGTTTTCCCATGGTTTTAGGCGACCCTGCTAGGTTGAGAACCCATAGGTTGAGAACCTCTGCTCTAGAACATTTCCTTTCCCGCCCTCTCCACCGCCCTGACCTCACTTGCTTAGATCTCCATAAACGCCTCCTTCCTCGCTGATATCCCTCATGGCCCTGTACGCTCATTCCAAGCTCCACACTTGACAAGGAACATTTGAAGACGAAACTCTTCTGATTAAAACTCTTCATCCCTCCCAGGACTCTCAGGGTCAACCACAGGAATATTGGAGAAGGGCGTCTGAGTGGCCCCAAGAAGGTGATAGGACACCCCATGTCCTACTCTATTATTCTCACTGCAGTTACAGGGGAGGGGTTCAGTTCCTTGAGGGTCTTTAAGGATAAGGACTCACCGAGTGTGCATTGCTTGTGCCCGTGTGCACACCAAACGGCACTGGTGAACCTCCCTGAACACAAGTATACAGCAACATGGCGACAAGAGCAATGGTTCCTAACGCTTTATCCCAAGAAGGACGCTGTGGGACATCTCAGAGGTCCATCAGCAACAATAATCACTGCCCAGACCAGGTATCTTATTCCCCCCACTACCTTAAATATACCACGTTGCATGAGTGCTTTTAGTCTCTAAATAAAGAACAGATTCCTTGAATAAAGGAAGGTCAACAGGTAACGAAAAGTAAAGATGGCGACCGGGGAATGGAGGGGCAGGAGAAGGGCCCAGAGAAAATTAAGTACCAAGGGAAGCAGAGAAAAAGAAGTACAAAACCCTGAGAGCTAGGAGGCGACATTTTTTACTCAAATGCATTATCGCTGCTCTGGAAAGGCCCCTAAAAACTTCGGGAGTTAGGATTTTAGGCACATGCAGCACGAGGTGGGACAAGGCCCGGGTGCCCTCCTACTAGAATCCGAATTCCGCACGCACCAATAGCCTGGTTCTTCTAACGGCTTTCCCGAAATAGAAAGCACATTCTATTTTGAAGCATATAAAACTTTTTTTTTCCTGCTCAGACTCAGAAAAGTTCCACAGAACTCACCAAAAAACACAAATCCCTGCCCATTTTAATAATCTGGAACAGCTGGGACACGCATTGCTGCAAACTGCTGGGAGGGGCTCACTCTGTTTCTTCAATCCAACCTCTACCAGTTCAAGGCTTTCAAAAGACATACTAAGGGTACGATACCTGCTCTCCAACCCTAGACACACACACACACACACACACACACACACACACACACACACACACACACACATTAATTACAACTAAGAAAGCAAAGGGCCCAGAGCCTCAGCCGCAGAGCCATTTGGCCGCAGGGAGCAGGCCTGCTACTGTTGGGAAGTGGCTTCTCCAGCACAGGAGCCGATGACTGGACGCCAAGGTGTGGCCAAGTCAGAAGCTGGGAGTCCTCAGCCTGGGGCTGCCTTCCCCGGGACACCCCTCCGGGCCAAATAACAACACATCCCCTGTCACCCCACACAATATCTCCATAAAACTGTGACATAAATTGAAGTTATCTCCGGTGGTTCCTGTTCATGAAAATAAAACCACAACTGCTTTTTGTCATGTGGTCCTGAAAGCTGGAGGCAGACCGAGCCATGTGGAAGCAGCAGGGACACCGCTTAAGTCAGCGCGTGGCCCACTTTCCGGAGGGAAGAACTTGCTAAGCAGCTGAGTCGTTAGCCGCTCACCATTCTCCTCTTTCCTTCTCTCTCCATCATCTCAGTTAAACGTGGCGATGAATTACTCCCGAAGGTTTAACCAGCATGCAGCTTCCGTTTTAATAACAGGTCTGTCTACTCCATGGTCTACCAGACATCTTCACTCAAATGTCCCTTAGCTCACACTTGATAAGGATGCAACTGATTTCCCCAAACACCTGTTTCTTCACGGTCCCCTCATGCATGACAAATGGCACCAGAATGGTTAACCTAGAAATCTAGGTATCATCCTGCCGAAATTCAGGCTGCCTGCCCTCCACCGCCCAAGCTTAATCACTTAAAATTCTATCTCTCGGTATCTTCTGAATTCAAAGCTCCCCCAGAATTGGGTCAGAACCCCACTATTTCCCATCTGGTTAGCTGGTCCTCTCTCCTCCTAGACCCACCCCTCCTGCACTCACCCATCACCCTGCAGCCAGATGAGTTTCCCCAGAATTCAAGTGTAAGGTTGTTCCCTTCAGCCTTCACAAATAAATCCCAGGTCACTAGCTCTTCCTCACCTGCTCCTGACCCCCCTGTCAGCCAGCCACATGCAGCCTTCATCTTCGCATCTTCAATGTCCTGCAATTGGACAAATGCTGAACATCACACGATTCCATGCCTCTGCACCCGCTGACCTTCTGCGAGGAATGAGGCACCCTCCTCCGGGACCAAATTCCCCAGTGAATGCTCCAAGACTCAGCCCACCTGGTGCCTGGGCTGGAATCACTTCCTGACCCTTCCTCACCGTCTCCTTCCAAGGCCCAGTCTGTGTTCCTAGTAAATACTTTTGTCCCATGCATTGTTACCCCGAGCTATTTGTCAAAGGTGTGCTGGGTCTGTCTTCCATTAAACTGGGAGGTCTGGAGGGGCAGTATCCTTCATTTACCCAATCTTTCAAGAAGCAACTACCTTGAAGAAGAGTAATTTGCACTGTAGGGACCTAGCATAGATCCTGACACAGAGGCGGGCTGAATCTGTATAGACATACTGGGAGCCTGAGGCCTGACCACCAACCCATCTGATAAACTCACTCTGTAAATGTGTTCTAGTTCTCTTAGCCACCACCTCCCACATAACAAAACTGTGTGCATCACTGTCAATTAAACAATTAAAAACCTTTTCAAACAATTAAAAAAAAAACACAACCACGAAGCATTCAAGGCTGCTGAAAACTAGATCACAACAGATAACTCAAGCTGTTATGAAGTCAAGCTCTTGCATTTATAAGTGACATTTCAATTTAATTTGAGTGGCTTTCAGACTAAAATCCCTTCCTTGCTGAAAGGAATCTGACCCCCAAGAGAGGCAGGGAAGAAGAAGAAAAAAAAAATCACGAAAACAAAGTTTGTAATTTCCACCATCATGTGCTGACGTGGAAGGGGCCACTCAAAGCATAAACGGTTGGTAAAGTTTAAAAATACATCCCCAGTCAGACAGATGGTTACAATCATCTTTTGGCAACACCAGTTCTTGATTTCATATGAAAAAAAACGGGCAAACCACACTGGACTCAGCTGTTCCCGGTACGAGAGACATGCCAGGCCTACTCCTCATCCCACCACCAGGCCATCCGGAATCTGTGAGAGGCAGCTGTTACTCGACACTGGCTTTGGAAAGGAGAAAATAAAACACACAAAAAATAAATAAAAATAAAAAGGCTACTTTGGGAAAACTCAACTCAAGGAAATGAAATGCAGATTTCAATTCACATGTCCAAAACGGTACCTGGCATGGCATGGTATCCGGTCCAATGCTTCAGTCCACCTGCCTCCTGCAATCAGTAGGTCTTTAACTGGTTGCTGCATTTTATTTATTTTTGTCTTGCTTTGCTTTATTTATACTCACATGAGGATATTTTTCCATTGATCTTTTAGAGAGAATGGAGTAGAGAAGAAAAGACTGAAAAACATCGAAAGGAGAGAAACACACTGATTGGTTGCCTCCTACTTGCGCCACAGCACGGGCCTGGGGAGGAGCCTGCAATTGGGGTACCTGCCCATGACTGGCATCGAACCCAGGACCCTTTGGTCCGCAGGCCGATGTTAATCCACCTAGCCGAGCCGGCTAAGGCTGGTTGCTGCCTTTTAGAAATGCTAACGCCTTTGGCTTGACAGAAACAGGCTTCAAAGTTAATGCAGGGACAGCATCCAACACATTGACAGATTCTGTCTTCCAATAAACTGGGAGGGCTGGAGGGGCAGTGAACGCCACGTAAGCGAAGAAGAGCATTTTTGAAACACCTAAAAATACGTTAGCTGTGAACAATCTCAGCGCTGACGTGAGCACTTCTCCTGAGACACAGCCCCACGTGGCTCCCTGGCTGGTCTGACTCTGATCTCTGCGCTGTTTGTACAACAAGCTAACCAAGGGCTGGGTGGGACGGCATGGCTTCCTCGGAGCCGTGTCCTACCCCGTAATTGCAGGCTCGCCCCAGCTCCCCGCAGCTCTGTCCCTGATGTGGTTTGGAGCCGTTCCTTCGGGGCTGGGGCAGGAGTGTCCGTGCCATTGGCCCAGAGCATGACAAACCCTTTCCTGGAGAGAATAGAGGAAAATAGAGAAGCCACACCACGGGGCCTTGCATGGCGGTCCCTCCACTCTGGGCACAGAGCTCACCTTCACGGTAACAGAAACCTTATCTGGTCTGGTCAACACGGTTTGGATCCTGGGTGCATAACAATGTGCAATGGTCCAGGCTCCAGAAACTACAGTGCATCAGGCATCCAAAACCTCCCTCCCCTCCCCTCCCCTGGCTGCCTGGACCAACGGGGCCAGGTTTTCAGGGGCTTGATGAGGGGTGTCATTAAAGCTAACCCTGCTGAGACCGGTTTGGCTCAGTGGATAGAGCTTCTGCCTGCGGACTGAAAGGTCCCAGGTTCAATTCCAGTCAAGGGCATGTACCTTGCTTGCGGGCAAATCTCCAGTAGGAGGCATGCAGGAGGCGGCTGATGTCTCTCTCTCATCGATGTTTCTGACTTTCTATCCCTCTCCCTTCCTCTCTGTAAAAAAAAAAAAAAAAAAAAAATCAATAAAATATATTAAAAAAATATATTAAAGCTAACCCTGTCCCCTTCACCTCCCCCCAGACTCCTCATATGTGCTCTTATCTTGCTCACTAGCATGTATGCCCTTGGTCTAAAACCCTCAGCTCGTCACCCTTGAATGACTGCAACACTCTAAGCCAATTGACTCTCTAATCTCATCTCACATCACTTCCCTATCAACTCTTTTAAAAACTCTTCTCTGCTAGATTCTCTCTTCATACACCTTTGCCAAAGACAGCACAGTCTGGACCACACTGAGCCCAAACTTTGCCGACCAGCTTTAAGGAAGGCAGGGTTTCTCCACCTCGGCCTTTCTGAGGTCTTGGACCAGGTGACCCTGGGTCGTGGGCTGTCCTGTGCCCTGTGGGACCTTTAGCAGCATCCCTTGGGGCCACCTACCAAATGCCATTAGCATTCTCTTCCTTAGCTGCGACAACCAAAACTGCCTCCAGATATGGCCCACTGTCCCCAGGGGCCACATCACTTGTTTTGAGAACCACTGCTTTGGGGTTCCCCCACCAACACCAGATTCCATAAGCAAAGAGCCTCCCGATGTAGTGAGGCCAAAGTCACTCTCATCTGCATCGTCATGCATGGTGTCTCACTCGGCTTTCCTTCTGACAACTCTCTGTACGGTCATTACTGCCCCTGAGCCACAGGGCTTTACACAGATAGTCACCTCAGGCTCCCTCACCCACCTCCTCCCTCCTGGCACCACGAGCACACACCCCGCCTTTCCACTCCTGCGTCTTCAGGAACTTACAGAGTGAGACTGTCTTCACCAGGTCTCCTAATGGGTGGAAGGGACAAGAGGGTGGGACCCTCGTCAGACCTATGAACTGCAGGGTTGCCAGTATCATGCGCAGCACATAAAAGCCATACTATCCGACTATCTTTTTTAAAAAATATATTTTATTGACTTTTTACAGAGAGGAAGGAAAAAGGATAGAGAGTTAGAAACATCGATTGCAGAGAAGCACTGATCAGCTGCCTCCTGCACACGCCCTACTGGGGATGTGCCTGCAACCAAGGTGCATGCCCTTGACCAGAATCAAACCTGAGATCTTTCAGTCTGCAGGCCAACCCACTGAGCCAAACCTGTTACGGCTATCCGACTATCTTATTAATTCTGCATCAATCAGGTCAATCAATGTGTCGACCTGTGCACAGACCATGCACTTTTAACTGAACATGGCAAAACATTCACTCTTTTGAACTTTACATCATCATCTGATGTCAAACAATGAAGCAGATCTCAACAGTATATACAAAAACAGCTTTGCATTTACACAAGATTGTTTCCCGTGCTGATTAATCCAGCAACTAATTCACTGGTTTATGCATCTTTATTGAAGAAAAATAAATCAATGACTGCCAGAGCTATTAGTTGATCACTCATCCATGGACAACCTGCATCATTTATTCAGTGCTATATTAAACAGTGTATTGGAAGACAGATTAACGAATCGCTCCAAGCCTCCTAACAATTTAAATGGAAATCACAAAATGTTTGAGACCCTCTTTTGGAATACAAAGGATGTTTGATTTCCCATTTCCATTCTCAGTAGAATAAGAACAGGTCATTCCTTTGTTGCCATGCAGAAGAGACATCACATTTTCTGTTCTGCTGATGCTATAAAGTCAATACCAGCTCTCCAGCCACCTCCTTTATGAGCTTAGAGTATATCACGTGGCCTCAAATCTCTAGCAGTGGAAGAGGGGGATGCTGCTAGACTAGTGCTGTTTCCTGTGATGGGACAACTGAGCACCATCTCCCTTCCCCTCAGATGATCTCTTCAGCGTGTTAGTTAGATCCGTGAGGAACGGTTTGGTCTCAAACCAAATTAGAGTGAAGACATTGGCCACAAAATACACATGCCCCATTTTTTTTTAAATTCTGAATCTTGGGCAACTGTCTTCTTGTAACTGCTTTACAGTCTCTAAAAGCAGTTATTGTCCAAAGCTGGAAGAACTTAAGTCTTCTGAGACGAGCTTGTGAATGAATGGAGGGATGTAAACAAAAACTAAAATTTAAAAAGATGAAGTCTGATAGGAGAACAGCAGATAAAAAAAATTAAAAAAGGAACAGTAATTTCAAGTTTATTCCGACTATAAGGCCGGTTTAGTCTGACTTTAAGGTAGCATCACCTGGCATACTCAGAGTCCATTCCCGAGCTATTTATTCTCTTGTACTTATCTCTGTCTGTTTTTTAGATCCTTGCAATCTCTGGTACTAGGGGGTCATCTGGGTTTGGAGCCTGGCTGGCTTGGTTCAGTGCGTGAGTGTTGACCTTTGCACCAGGAGGTCATGGTTTGATTCCCAGTCAGGGCACATGCCTGGGTTGTGGGTTTGATCTCCATTGTAGGGTGTGCAGAAGGCAGCCGATCAATATTTTTCTCTCATCATTGATGTTTCTATCTCTCTCTCTCCTTCTCCCTTCCTCTCTGAAATCAATTAAAATATATTTTTAAAATAAACAAGTAAATCAATAAATCCATTGGGCGGTATTTTTCTCCTCTTAATTGACTTATTACCTGTGCTTGACTATTAAATGTAAAGTAAGGACCCGCATGAAAAGAGAAGAGTTCTGAAATACTCACCTACAAGAGACATGCACCAACAAAAAGTACAGTATTTCAACCTAGCTTCACATTTCATTACCAGCCAGAACTGGTTCTTTCTGATATGTATGACATTTATTATACAAACATTTTATTGCGCAACCACCAGGTGCCTGGCAATGTCCTTGGCTCCAGAAAGACAAAATAAGTAAGTCCTTGACAAACTGAGGAAGGAATGTGCTATGTCAACAAGCAGATACATGGAATTGTTGGGTACTTCATGCTAAAAACACAGTGCAGGAAGTAGTACATGGGAACTCAGACCCCCGCGCCTCGAGCGTTCCCTGGAAAGAGGGCATTCACTGTGGCCCTGTGAGATTTCTGAGATGGAAGCGGAAGAATACATGTGCGTCCTACCAGCACACGCAAGACACAGACTACACAGCCGCTTTTACATAGACACGTATGATCGTTACCTTTTTTGAAGAACATATGGGAAACATTTTAAAGTTGAAGACTTAGTGTAAGCAAACTCAGCACGTCAGAGGACTACAACATGATGAAATTTCTCTAGACAGGGCTGTTTGAAAACATTTGGCAAACATTAGGTGGATCTGGCAAAAATGACACTTTCCCAATGCAAAGAGAAGGCAAATAAATATGCTTGTGAAAAAGATGAATAAAATGAAGCCCCAAATCCCCAAATCTCACATTCCTCCTCTCTCCCAACTCTTCTCTCCTGGTCTAAAGTAGGTTAATTGGAGGGCCCTAACTCCTAAGCATGCCCTAAGTATCAGTTAGTACCTACTAGCTTTTCCAAAAGCTGACATTACTCTCCATCATACTCACAGATATATTCGCCAAGTTCAGGGTAACTCCGAAAGAACAAAAATTATTCAAAGATGAAGGACTGTCACACAATATTCAAATGTTTTATTAAAAGCTATATAAATTTGAACTTGATAGGAAAAATAAACACACATAAGCACTTGCCCCAGTCTACTGTAAAAATCTGCAAACAGGCAGATATAAAATGGATAAAATCTTGATGGGTAATGTAATATATATGTACTTTAATGTAAAAGATGGTTATTATAGGAGTGAGTTTTGAATATGACTTTATAATGCAGAAATAGTCACATTTCATAAACATTGAGAGGAACATGTGCATGTCTGCTTCTTATGGACATGTCTCCATTCAAAACAGATCCCACAAGTAAAGTAGATGGTTTCCCTGGAATCCAAATATATCCCTGGGTGGGATCCAGAGCCAGGAGGGGAAAAAAAAAGAGGAAATCATAAAAGGAGAAAAAAGCTTAAGCTCAGGTACATTGCTTTGCAAATCCACATTTTCCCAACCCTTAATTGAGGAAGTCAAACTACTCCTTCTGCCTTCTTTGTACAACAGAACACTTACAATCAGAACGCACTGGGAAAAGAAAGGTCAAATTACCCTTCAATTTAAGTAATCCCTCTAATAAAATGAGGGCAATAAACACAGAGAGCATGACTTATCGAGCCACATTTCTAATTTGGCAAATCATTTGAACACATAGTTTTACTTACCTTAACTAGTGGTTCTCAACAGGCAGGAAGTACTCTTGGAAAACAATAATTTTGAAAATAGTACTAGATTCATTGGGGGCATCACTTTGTAAGTTATAGAAATGTCTAACCACTATGCTGTACACCTGAAACGTGTATAACACTGAATGTCAACCGTAATTGAAAATTTAAAAAGAAAAAGGAAAAAAAAAAAAGACAGTCAAACTTGAGGGACTTTCAGAGGGCACCGAAGCGGCACTTACGTAAATCTGGTCCCTCTTGTATCGCTGGTGCAGGTTGTGCATGATGGAGCCCCCGTGCAGCTCCGTGAGGGTGGCCATGTCCTCTACGCCCTCCTCGTTCGTGGGGTGCATAGCGGTCACCTTCTGGTGCGTAATTGTGCTCTGCTTATATGTGAATACCTGAAAGAGAGGGTTGGGATGAATTCCATTGTTCAGTTATCAGCAGCAAAGAGTTTCTAGAAGTTTCCTGGACGCACCATACAAACAATACGTATTTCAGCAACAAGATCCTGAATTGGCCCATAAAAAACAACCTGCAGAGAACTTTCTCATTTTCTTTGTGCCACCCATCTCTTTTTAAGGGAAGAAACTACCTTGACAGTTGCTGTTCGATGTTCTTAAGAGACATGAGTTTGGGGCTAACCATCCTTTGGGAACCACAAAAAATCATAATCTTACAGTTCACTTCTCTGCCTGTTTCTCCGACTGATATTAAATCAGTTAAGAAACTGGCTAACCAAGCTTTTAGAAAGCAGTTTGGTATCACTGAATAATGTTTCACATGGGATCATATATTTCAAAGCTTCAGAATAACATTCTTCCACTGAAGTGGTACATAAATTCACTGTATGTCTACAGATTTGTTCAGATTGGAACGCATTTGCACAGGAATGTTTGAAAAATATCCCTGGATGCTCTCCCCTCACTATCGGGAGATAAAGCATTCATGTGACCTTTAGGCAAAACAAATCAGATGTAAAATAAAATCAGTTTGTTTGACAGCCTGTCTTCCTGAGAGTCCCAAATGCCTGTGGTGAGTGCTTGGATACCAGCTTTAGCATGTACTCGAGACAACTCTGATACTGTCAGACCATTACTAAACATGCATGGATTTCTCAAACCTACTCATCCTCCTTTCTCACAACTGATTGGTTTCCGGTTAACCATTTAGCTCCATCTGTTGACCAAGCCTGCCCAGTTTTACATGCAAACTCATGTAGTAACATCATTTAATTATGGAGTCTACTCCATATTTATTCATTTCACACTTTTATTACGTCCATCCTCAAAACAAAACAAGAACTCCAAGATGCAAAAAACAAAAAAACCAAGAGCCTAAAAGACATGAAAATATGCAATCTTCATACACACCCATTCTCACGTGTGCACACACACGCACACACCAAACAACCTTCTGGAATATCTGCAGAACATGATGACTGGGGATTCTGTTTTTACATATTGACCAGTTGCCTACATGGCAACAAATGGTATGTTATTGCAAGAAGAGAATGACACACCAAAAAAAGCAAAAGTGCCAATTCGTAAGCCACAGAAAATGACCTGTTTTCTTTTTCTGGAGGAAAATTAAAACTTCAGCAGAGGCATTTCTTCCATGCGAACCACAAGAGCTGTTCAAAGCCAGTCCTGAGAAACTTCTCGAGGCCAGGGCAGACACCCTGCTCGCCTTCTGAGGACCGGCCACTCTCCCAGCTGTTTCCTGTGCCAGGAACACCCACCAGGAGATGCGCCCCTCCCAGCATCCCAACCCCTGGTGTGGTGGCCAGCCCTGCCACGTGAGCACCCGCAGGCTGGGGCAGGCTGAGGCCCTGGGAGGGCGCTCAGGGTGGAGTATGCCAGGATAGCAAGGTGGTAAGGAAAATCCACAGACACATTGAAGAGTGTGGAAACACTCAGGATACCCCCACATGCGTTTTAACTCATAAATACCATGGAAGAAAGTTAAACAGAGAGATGTAGGCTACAAGTACAGGTAGTTACGTTCGGGCAATATGGAAAAATCCCAGAAGCAACAGCTGGACCCTCTGCCTTCCCCGGCTTTCCACATGCCTGCCCATGATGTAAACCCAGGCAGGTCTGCCAGAACCACCACCACTGGGCAGGTTTCTTGGTCTCCCATCGGAAGTGACTGTGAGGGTGGGCGCAGAAGAGAGCTGGGCGGGGCCAGGCCACATCTGGCCAGCTGAGCGCACAGAAGCCCTGTGTGTTGTCCTCTCTCTGCTCCCAGCACTCCCGGGAGGGTCTCTCCTCGCTCTGTTTGCTCAAAGCTCCTGCCAGCACAACTGGCAGGCAGGTGACTCAAGTTCCCCAGAAAAGTCTTTCTCTTAGGAACCAGCAAAACTACCTCCTGCAAGCCCACCACCAGCACGTGCCCAACATGAAAACAAACAACTTTTCCACGAATTGTCTGGGTAGATGGAGAATCCCAGAAATAATTTAGAATATTAAAATTGTTGTCTATATTTCTGTCGATTCTGCTTTTATATTTTTGGAAATAACACACTCAGTACAACACTTAGACACTAAAATATATATGAACCGTGATTAAATATTTATGTCCTACGTAAACATTGCATTGTTTTTTAATGTGCTGGGAGCAGCAAGACCATTTGTGAGCACAAGTAAGCCACTCAGAGCTGGTCACATGGCCACTGAAAAATGGCCATGACCTGTACATAGAGTTCCCCACCTTCTACACTGGTTTCCTAAGACATTTTCTGGAATACACCTGGGCCCGTGCCCATTCCAGGAGAGGGGTGATCAGGAGACCTAGAACAATCCTCATGACCTCAGGGAGAGGAAATCATGATGGAAGAAAAGTTACCTAAACAAGAGGCTATGAACAGAAAAATAAACATTCTGCTAAGATACAGGAGTGCAGCTGCTCAAAACAATGATTATTTCAAAAAAAGGGGAATCGTAGAGAAAATGTATTTGTGAAGGAAAGGCAAGGATAACCATCCAGTTGGAAATGGATTAATATCTGTAAAGATCTTAGAATGCTATCTGGCACATCAAAGGTGCTAAATAAGTGTCTGGTAAATTAATTTAAAAAATTCATTCAAGCAAGCAAATACTTACTGGTGTGTTCTAAGCATTAGGAATATAGCTTACATTCCAATAAGGAAAGGGGAGGGAGCGGAGACCCAGACATACAAGCAAGTATATAGCATCACAGATGGTGAGGAATGTCTATGAAGACGTCATGAAGGTTAGGGGACTAACGACCAAGAGAGGTTACTTTATATTAAGTATTTTGGGACAGCCTCACTGGTAGGATAATATCAAAGTAGAAACCGTATATAAGTAAGGGATGAAACTAGCCCCCTGAATTTAGGATGTTAATGCATACAGAAGGAGGCATACATGTTATTCGTATGGAAAATAACAACCCTATATAATAAAGATGTAATATGCAAATAGTCTTTATGCCATGAAGTGTACCAACCAACCACATAATGACCGGATCAAGGATCAGCAGGAGGGTGGGGCAGCGAGCTACAAGTGGGTGGCCGAGAGCTACTAGAGGGGGAAGGGGGAGCTACAGGAGGGCAGGGCAGCAGGCAGAGAGCTACTGGAGGGCAACAACAAGCTACTGGCGTGCTGCTGGTGCACGGATTCGTGCGCAGGGCTACTACTACAAGAATAAACCCTGTGTTTCGCATATTCACAAATATAAACCTATTTTTGCCCCACATGATTGAATTTTCAAGGATTTCAATGGGTTGATAAGACTAACAATCTTATTCAAAGGATTTCTTTAAATATATTTTTTATTGATTTCAGAGAGGAAGGGAGAGGGAGAAGGAGAAACAGAAACATTAATGATGAGAGAGAATTACTGATTGGCTGCCTCTTGCAAATCTCCTCCTGGGAATCAAGCCCGCAACCCAGGCATGTGCCCTTGACTGGAAGTGAATCCGGGACCCTTCAGTTCACAGGCTGATGCTCTGTCCACTGAGCCAAACCAGCTAAGGCTCTTATTCAAGGATTTTTAAGGAGAGTCCTTTGAATGATCAAAACTCATTCCTATGTACAATAATCAAAGAGTATTTAGTTGCACAAGATTATCCAAAATAGCAGAAAGGAAAATTTCTAGGTTTAAAGAATGGAATTTTTCTTCAGGATTTTTTTCAGGAACAGACAATTGCCAACATACAATGACAAGATGTATTCCCTAAAAACCCAACTCAGAATAAACCGAGTTACTTCAATGGAGCATTTATTGGGAGAAATGGAGTGAGGTTACAAAATGGAGCAAAACAGGGGAGATTAAAAGACAGGATATCAATTTAGAGAAAACGGGGCCTCAGAACAAATAGCTCCTGTTCTAGAATTACAAGCCCCTGGTCACAAGATGGACTGGGTTAAGCGTGGAGAACCAATCAACACTTTTGGAAAAACAACTCAGAGTAGGCTTGCCCAAGGCTGGGTCCACTTCTGTATGAAAGGCATGGAGTCCATTAATTAGATAAAACAGCTGAGCCGTGATCAATCCCCTTTTATTTTTAACCTTTAGGATAATACACACTGCAAGGCAACACCGTCACACTTACACAACAGTTTCTATAGCAAAGAGAGATGTATGCAAACTTTTTGGAAGTCATTAGGAACTCTCATTCATAAAACCTAACTTTTTCAATTAAAGAGAAAGGGCGGGGGAAGGGGGACAGTCTTACCATGTGCTCTCCTGATGAGCAGATGGGAGAGAGGGTATTCTCAACCTGGGAGACTTCACCTCCTGTGAGCCTGGAATTTCCCTCAGAGCAGTTCTCCAAGTCTGCCACCTCCCCCCACCCCAGAACATGTGGCAATGTCTGTGGGCATTTTTGGTTGTCACAGCTGGGGGGCATGGAGAAGGAGGTTACTGGAGATTAACAACCGCTGCTATGGGCCATACCATTTCTACTTTTGACTACCTGGCCCAGGGCTCTTGTACCTGCTGTTCCCCTATCTGGGTCACTGACATCCTGCTACTCTCTTCCTTCAGGTCATTCAGCCCAAATGTTGCCCTCTTGGAAGACACCTGTCACATGTGTGCTATTTTCATAGCTCATTATGACAGTTTATAATCACTTATCTCAGTGGTTCTCAACCTTCCTCATGCCGCGACCCTTTAATACAGTTCCTCATGTGGTGGTGACCCCCAGCCATACAATTATTTTTGTTGCTACTTCATAACTGTGATTTTGCTACCATTATGAATCGTCATGTAAATATCTGTGTTTTCCGATGGTCTTAGGCGACCCTGCTAGCCACAGGTTGAGAACCGCTGACTTATCTGATCTATTATCATACTTGTTTAAAACCACCTCACTTCCACCACAACCTGAGAAATATGTTTATACTGTAAACTACTATTACACATCTATAATAATAATAGAAGCGAAATATGCTAATTAGACCAGATGTCCTTCCGGACGACCTTCCAGATGAGGCGGGGGCTGTGAGGAAAGCCCAGGTCCCAGGTGCCTGCTGGGGGCCAGAAAGAAGCCAGGGTCCCAGGTGCGGAGGGAAGCCAGTGCTGGCAGCCGGGGGTGGGAGTGTCTATTCTTGCATGAATTTTGTGCACCAGGCCTCTAGTAGTTTAATAAAACTCACCACAATATTTGATGCATCCCAATACTTTCTATTCTATTTCTCTTAAATGCTGGCTGTGGCCCTCAGACTCACTATTACAAGTTGCAAACCACAATCTGAAAACTCTACTTGATGAGGGCAGGAAGCACGCTGAGCTTACTCCCCAGTGCCCAGCCTTGGCCCACTATACAGGCTCAATAAATACAGAATAGATGGCCCGGGCCTTCAAAATGGGTATAATATAGAAGGAGAGGCAGAATGGAATGATTTTTTAAAAGCTTTTATTGATTTTAGAGATAGAGGGAGGGAAAAGGAGATTTAAAAAAAGACATCATAATGAGAATGGAGCATCCATGGTTGCCTCACACCCCAATCAGGAACTGAACTCAAAACTTGGGCTTGTGCCCTGACTAGGAATCGAACCTACAACCCTTTGGTGCATAGGATAATGCTCAACCAATTGAGCCACACTGGCCAGGTCCCAAAACATAGTCTTTGAGTCAGAACTGGTTGGATTTATTTCTCCTAGATCTATTCTACCTATAGCTCAGAGACAATGAGCAAGATAACCTCTGGCCCACAATTTTCCTCATCTGTAAAGTAAGAAAGGTAGTAATAATACATAACTTAGAGAATTACTGTGAAATCAAAATAAAATAATGTAGATAAAAGTCACAGGCATTGGCACCCACTAGAGCTCAGTGAAAGTTGCTATTTTTTTGTGAGAGGGATGTAAAGCTAGGAACAACACACAACATTCTAGAAGGAAATAATCAGAGACCCAGCATTGATGGGGGAGCTCCCACTCCTTAGGCAAGGGCTGAACCCCAGTTGTGTGGGAGAAGGGACTGAGCCAGAGGGAGGATGCACATTTAGTTCTTCATATTCCATAGCGATCTCCTGACTTGTGTGCTGATGAAAACTATCTGACATGACACTTTCTTCTTCTTTTTTAATCCTTTGCACAAATCTGAGCAGCCTTGTTTCGATTTTCCCTGGAATTCTACATTTTATCTGGGGGATGCCTCTCAATTCATTTATTTTCCTTCTTTCATTTGTTTATTGTCTCCTTCACTCACAAAGTAAAGTATGACCCATGACAAAGGTTAAGACATCCGTCTACTGACGTGGCTAAAACGAGCAATCACGTAAATAAAAAATGAGCTTCCTCGTGTTAAGCTTCATCGACTCAAGTTATGCTCTTAGGACATGAAGCCGACCACTTAGTGGAAAATCTGCCCCGGCCTGTTATTGTATTGCTCTGTCGCAGAAGACTGGAGAAGGTATCTGGGGCATGAAAATGTAAACTCCACTAGAACGTTCCATTGGGATCTAATCCAAAGCAAAATCATACATGTCTAATGGGGGACGGGAATGGTGCTTTCAGCTCAAATTTGTCAGAGACTTAGAATCCTAATAACCATGGCACAGGGGGTTGAAATAACCTTGATATAAGTTATCTGTTGCTTCGACCTCTTTTGGGTGAGATGGTTAGATAACCGACTACAAAACACAGATAAAGCAAAGACTGTTATCTTCTCTTCCCGGAACTCAGACTAGTTTGTGAGATTAAGTCCCTCAAACTGTCAGCAGGTTTCTGATGTCCAGTGCAGCACCGTGCACAGCATATGGGCACAGAAGCACAGGGAGGAAGCAGGCTGGGCAGAGGACACGGTACTGAGTGCTGGCTGTCTGCACCAGGCACGTGGGTCACAATACCTCACTTGATCCTCAGGGGAGAGGAAATACTGTTGCTCGTTTTTTAAAGGACGAATTCACAAAAGACCAGAGAGGTTAGGAAACCTGCCCAACAGCACACAGCACAGCTAGCACTGAATTCCTTGGGAGAATGGAAAAGCATGCACGTTGGGGGGACAATAGTTTAAAGATGGGCTTTGCATCCACAGCTCTGCCAACTTACTGGCTGTGCATCCTTGGGCACATCCTAGTGGAGCAAATGGGAAAGAACTCTGCTGCCCTCTGAACCCCAGATCCGGGTACAGAGGGGGAGGGGGAAACACACAGTGCACTGCTTTCTCAGCTTGCTGGGTTTAATGTCTCATTTATTCCATTATTTCTCATTTCCTCTCTCTAGTTCCCCAGTCCTCCGTGCCATGCTGTGAGCGGGACCCTGGGAATACAATGATGAATTAAATACTCCTCCGTCAAAAAGCTTACCATCCACCGAGGGACCAGAAAAATAAACAGGCAAATCCTACCCACGTGCTGGGGCTGAAACAGAGGAAAGAAATCCCCAGGGCATGATGGGAACTAGTCACATGGGACGGAGGACAGCCAGGGAGGAGCACACAGAGGCCCAGCTGCACAAAACAGGTGGCTCGTTGCGGGGGCAGCATGTGGGCCCCGTGTCCTGCAGTGTCACTTGGCCTTTGACCAGAAGGAGCTGAGGGCCTTGTAAGCAGCTAAGTGGGGGCAGACATTCTCTTCCTACTCACCGTCACCAACAACTCTACCATCAAACCTCACACTGGCACTGCCTTTCTAGAGACCAGACACAAAGAAGAAATCTCACTACAAAACGCAACTCAATGAGACCAACTTTCCAGAAACCCCCCACCCAGGAAAGCCAGGCCTGAGTTTCTTCTGGGGTGACCACTGTTGTGCCCCCATGGAGGGCCTCTCCCTGCTTTCACGTGCACAAGTAACACACCAGGGAAAGCACCAGCAACGACACGCACAACCCGGGAAAGATGAGGCTCTGCAGGTGAGTCCGAGTTGGAAGTGCTAACCACTGAGTGTGGGGAGCTGCCCCGGGCATACGGGGGTACCAGAGACCTGAAAGCAGGCTCTGGACATAGCTGTCTGCTTTCTCACCCTTCAGTTTAATAAACAAGAATTCTGAATGCAAAGTCTAGACACAGCTCTCTGCTTTCTCACCTTCAGTTTAATAAACGGAGATGTGAATGCAGAGTTTAGACATAACTGAACAGCTTGGCTGGAAAAATGTTGATGCCTATGTGCAAGATCTTGCAAGGTCTTGATTACTTAGAAGGTCAGTGACTGTGTTTGCAAACACGTACCTGATTTGTGTAACCCCCTCCTCTGCTTGTGCTTAAATACTCTGCTGGAAATAAACTCGGGGCTGCAGACTCAAGTCTCAGGCCTCCCAGCCCCATCTTTTCTTGTCTGTCTTTTTCTTATCCTCACCCCCTCAATCAGGGACTGTTCGATTGCCGGCAGGCTCCGGCAACTGAGCCGGGATCTTCCTGCTGGTCCTGCAGAGTCTGCGGCAGACGGACAGGGGTGAGAACCCGAGAGTCCACCACACCCGGGCAGTTCCTCTGAGGACGCGTGTCCGCCGCTGAGATGCAGAGCCCGCCACCACAAGCAGTGCTAACGGCAGCTAGCTTCCCTGCTCCGGCAACAGCCCACCACCAGGAGGGCCTGGATGACACACTGGCCCGGACCCCTCCGGTGAACTTAGGAGAGAAAAGTGAACTAACTGTGAGAGTGAGTGGCACAGCTGGAAGGAATGGCTAACACACACACACACACACACACACACACACACACACACACACACCAGCAACTGTTTTTCTGGAACATTCATTCCAGATAACAGAAAACATTCATTTGCACAAAAACTTAAATGTTCATAGCAGCTTTATCTGGAACACGCAAAAGCTGAAAAGTCAGCCCCAGAACGTTACAAGCAGTATGATTCTATTTATATAATATGTTTGAAATGACACAGTTATAGAGCATGGGACACAGGTGTTTGCCAGAGGTTGAGGGGGAAGTGGCTGTGGCTGTAAAAGGCAGTATGTGGGGTTCTGGGGCTGATGGAACGCGTCTATATCTTAACGGTATCAGTGTCAACACCCCGGCTGTGATCTTGTGTAAGATCACTGGGAGGGACTGGCAAAGAGTTCTGGGATCTTTCTATATTCTTGCTTTCATATGCATGTGGGTTTACAATGATCTCAAAAGGAATGGCGGAAAAAAAACTGGAAGAAAATATATAAGAACTCCAATGATGGGTTACGAGTTTGTTTTTTGTTGTATATATTTCTATGACACTTTTCTAAAAATTTTCAACATTTCTAGACTTACAAAGATAAATCGGGCCAATCATTATAGCTATCAATGAACATATCTGGATACATACAATTGATTCAATTTTAAAAAATTATTTTCAAAAAAGCAACAAAAATAAAATTACCTCCATCACGAATTGCAAACTATTAGAAGAAAAAAGGACTTCTCTTCTAGTCCACTTGTCTTATGCATAGTAAGTTTCAGCCCAGAGACAAAACAGGGATGGGGTGAAAGTCCAGGAACCCCAATTCTTGGCCCAAACATCACTTGACATCTGTCTTATGTGGAAATGTCCTGGTCTTTGTTCTAATTTTAAGGACCCCTTTCTGATGTCTTTATTCTGAATCACGAGCCAGGACCCTTAGAGGCACCTCTTCACATGATTGCATGAACTTGAGCATGAACTTGAAACTCCATTCCTACAATTCCGAGCCGCATTGATGTTTCTTTCACAAACGTCTCAAAGAAAAGCAACCCCGATGACTACATCTCCTCCTCACCCTGTGCTACTTCCTTCCCTATCCCTTCCTCAGGGAATGACACCTTCAGTACCAACTCCCAAGGCAGAGACCAACAGCAGCCTGGAGCCCCTCCACATCCACCTTCCACGTCCTGCTGTTAAATGACCAACACTCCCTGAATGCATCTCCTCTCCACTCCTGCCTCAGCGGCTCACTCCTCACGTTTTTCATCCAGAACCTTACTTACCACATCTTTCTAATTAATTAGTATCTCTGCCTCCAGTGCCCCGTGGCATGAATTCCTATAGATCAAGTTGGAGTCCAGGAAACATTTAATTTTGAGTTTTAATGATTAAAAAGGTTTATGGGGTTTGTTTTTTTTTCTAGCCAGTGTGGCTCACTGTCATCCAATGCACCAAAAGGTTGCCAGTTCCATTCCAGTCAGGGCACATGCCCTGATTGTGGGCTCAAATGCCAGTAGGGGGTATACAGGAGGCAGCCAATCTATGTTTTGCTCTCTCACATGGATGTTTTTCTCTCCCTCTCCACTCCTACTTTAAAAAACAAAACAAACAAACAAACAAACAAAAAACAGTTGATTTTGTTTGTTTTTTTACTAGTTTTAATTTTAATGACAAATTTCCCTAGCACTGATAAGTCAGAAGTGAAAGACGTTTTCAGAGAAACATCTCTGCTTTCTTTGGCTGGTGTTTCCCAAAGTGGAGCTGACTATGCTCTATAAGGGGACACAACTCAAGCCTGAACTTTGTCATCTTTGGTAAATTTGAACCTCACTCTGCTCCCCGTTGGCCAAGCAGCCTTAACTTGCTTTAGACACTCAGCTCTGTCACTTTCCACTTCATCATCTACAAGCAAAGGAAAATAATAACACATATGCCTGGCAGAGTGGCAGGGAGATGGTTCTCGGAGCTGAGTAAGCAGCTCAGGCATTTCCACTGCGGGTCCTGTTACTATGAGGGATGTAATCTGACTGAGATTCTCAGTGTGTTCCCAGTCACTCCCAGGATGAAGAGTAATCTCCCTAATGTGCTTTCCGACCAGGCCTTTCCTGAAGGCCCATGCTGCTCCTCCCCCCGAGCGGACTCCAGACCTGACTCTTGCCCTCTCTCCTACCCCTCCCGCCTTTGACACTGCGGGACGCTCTGCTGGGGTCCATCCTTCCTTCCCCCTGGTCACTCCTCTTCCAAGGCTCAGCCAGCACACTCAGCCTGAGCCAGGCCTTTCCCTCTCACAGCCCCTTGCACAGAACCTCTCCTGTCACCACGTTATACTGTACCCTCTTCTTAAATCTGTACAGTGGTACCTCGAGATACGAGTTTAATTCATTCCGTAACCTTGAGGCATGGGAAACTATGAGATGCTCAAGTCGCGGTAAACTGGTGGGTCGGTTGCAGCTGGCCGTTCTGCACGATTACTCCTATCTCAACTGTTGCTCGTATTTCAAAGCAAAAATCGCTCGCTCGACAGCTCGTATCTCAAAAATCTCGTATGTTAGGGCACTCGTATCTCAGGGTACCAATGTATTACAGTGGGGTGACATTATTGTACTTGTCTTGGATAATAAAATTATATTGATTTTAAGTGTAAGGGGTTAATATCCAAAGTATGTAAAGAACACATACAACTCCACAACAACAAAAACAATCCAATTAAAAAATGGGCAGAAGACCTGAACAGACACTTATTTCTCTCAAGAAGACATACCAATGGCCAATGGATATATGCAATCACTTTCTCATCTCTTCCTGGGAATTAATAATACTTAATAGACGTGAGTAATAATACTTAATGGGCTCCAATTGGGAGTGGCTGATTTCCCGGAACAGCTTGAGGAGGGTCTGGGGCTCCAGACGGCCAGTGGGAAGGAGGGCAAGACAGAACAGTGATGTCTACAGTAGTCAGGGCCACGTTGCCGGCCTTGTACTGGGCCAGTGGGGGAGGACCAATCTCGTGAAAACCTCGGGGACATTACTCACCCACTGACACGTCGGGCACCACTGGCTTACTAACCGTCCGCGAAAGGGATGAGCACCCGCAGTCAGTCCCGGGGTGCGAGGAGCATATAAGGTGCGCCTTGCATCTGCATGTAAAACCTAACTCCAAAGGCTGAGCTGTAAATCAACATTCTAGTTCCTGGCTGCCTTGAAAGTGCCTAAAACGGAATAAAGTTACAGTAATTCCTTCGCTGCTCTAAAGTGAAATGAAAAAAAGGCACCTTTGAGCCAAAAATCGCACACATCTTGAAGTTTTAAAACAAAGTCACAATCAATTTCAGTAATCCCAGCTTTAAGCACTGTGTTTTGTGCATGCTATGCCTTTCCAAGTGGCAAGGAAGAGATATGAAGCAAGGCGTGTACTCATCCAGTCAGCAACGAGAGGATGATTCCAGATTCCAGACTGGAACCCAGCATCATTTTTGGCTGTGAGTTTGGTGAAATATCGACAGGGGGGGGCCAAGAGGCCAGCTTGGCTCACACTTAGGGTGCAAGAAGCAGGAGAAACCAAGTCCTCTGGGAGAGAGTAGGAAAGACCAGAAACAAAGCTCACAGCCTGGAACACGCGAGGATTAGTTCCCACACTGTCCCTGAGTGCTAACCCAACCCCTCCTGCCAAGGAATCCTCTGGAAATGTCAGGGCAATACTACTTTAATGACCCTAAGGAATAGGAGGAGGCGGTAGGCTGGAAAGAGAAAAGACCAAAAAAATGATGGCAACGATCCCTTCAGAAATATATATGCTTAATAAGAAAAAATTAATACTATGTGCTGCGTTTTATGAACAACTTAAGGGGACTAAAAGAAAAATAATGCTTGCTTGTTTCTCCCTCAAAAATATCAACTAAGAAATACTGCTCCTCTGTAAATGCCTGTGAACGCAAAGGCTAGAAGATAAGAGCCTTGCACACCTGCTGTAGGAAATCAGCTCCAAGTATCTAAAAGCCAGAGGACCTGAGGTTTAGAAAGACTGACAGACAGTTGGTTGGAATCTTAGTCTTGGCAATAGGACAAAACCCGACGCATTTCCAAATGCCACGGTGGGCTGGCAGGAAGGCACCAGGCTGCGTAAAGCAAGGCATATCCAACGTGGCCAAAGCAGGGACAACAGAGAGCTACAGCTCCGGCTGAAGTAGAAAATGTCAAGTCCTAAGTCACCAGCCATCACTTGTTTAATCTGTAGTCTACACAATAACTGTGACTGGTCATTACAGTCTCTGGCATCGCACTGACCTCAACTCAAACCCCTGCTCACACTGTTGCCATGTCCAATCAAGGCTGTGACATGAGAGAGAAACATCCACCAGCTGCCTTCCCTACGTGCCCCGACCAGGCAACTTTTCGTTGCACAGGAGGATCGATGCTCAGCCAACAGCCACCCAGCTGGGCTGATATTTTCTTTAGCCAGTGGGAAATGTTTTCTTTAATATGGAAAAAGATCCTCCTTTAGTTTATTAATAGAGACGTGACTAATAATACCTAATACATAAGTCCTCAAAAATCATTAAAGAGAGTGAACTGAGAATTTTATTTCAGAAATATATGCCAATAGGCCCTTTCTCAGGACTTTCAACTGCTAGAAGTGACCGGTTGCTATGACGTGCACTGACCACCAGGGCGCAGACAGTGGATGCAGGAGCTGCCCCCAGGCCCCAGGCCAATCAAGGTGGGGGGGGGGTGGAGAAGGAAGGAGGGTGAAGCTGGGGGGGGGGGTGCCTGATCACCCCATCTGCTGGTGGTTCTGCAGAGGAAGGCGACCAGCAGAGGCAATGGCGGGTAAGTTGATGGGGGGCTGGCGAGTGGGCAGCACCAGGCTGGCCAAGTGGGTGCCAGCGGGGATTCCCCAATTGCCCTCCTCGTCACCCTGTCACAGATCAG